>JACGDI010001573.1:839309-878024 GCA_014898725.1 Jacaranda copaia | reverse complement strand
CCCCCCCCCTCCCCCCTCGTCATTGGCGCACTCAAATTTGCACGTTGAGAGATTAAATAAATATTATGGACGTTCCTTGGCGTAAAGTAACACTTCGTTTCTTGTTAGCCAACTCAAACTATGTTCAGCAACTGGAATCAGCAATTCTGAGGGGCAAATTTTTATTGGGAAATGTTGGGCCTGGGCTTTAGACACTTCCAGACGGACAATCCATAGATGTCACGTAGGACCCAACGGGCCAAAGCTCATATTCTAACTGCAAAACTATTTCTTTTTCCTTTTATTTTCTTACCTTTTTCTTTATTTTATTTGATCAGGAAATAGGAAAATACCGACTTGTTTGGGCAGCACGCATCCCCATCCGATAAATACCACCGTCCCGCCCCCTTGTCAATCTCACCCTCGTCTGTTCTCTCTTCTAGGAGGGGAAACGAAATTTGCTTGGCAGAAAGATACGAATATAAAATATCACCAAAAAAAACCCAGAGTTGGTCTGTAGTTATTACACTATACGAGTTGAGAACAAGGGATTGCCGATTTTCTGCTTTCTTCCTGATCAGGTATGCATAGCATTTATCTCATATTTGTATATTTTATGGTTATATTTTGGAATTTATGATGTGGGCATGTGAATTTTTGTATTTGGATTGAATTTCGAAATAACAAATGGTGTTTTCTACGACGATGAAGTTAGGGTTTATGTATCGATCGTGTAGCATATTGAATCAGTTGATATTTAGGTCTTGATGATATTCGGTTATCTGATTTTATTTTTTCTATCCTTTTCCTAGTTAACTTTGGAGGTTCGAGATTGGAGATTGGGATTGGTTTGTTTCCATCGTTGATTAACAGTACGCTGGCGGATCAGGATTTCAGGAGTTTGGCATCTTTGAATCAGAATATGGACTTTTCTCAGCGAAACAACCGGAGAGAAAACAGTAATCACCGACGTAGGAACAATAACCATTTCCGGCAAAACCAGCGTCAGTGGGTCCCTCGTGGTTCTCCTGTGGCCCCAACAGTAACACCATCTGCCAGTGTTCCTGTGGCCCCAACGGTAACACCATCTGCTAGTGTTGATAGTTCGAGCCAGAATGGCAATGCAAATGGAGGGGGGGTTCCGGTCAATGGCTTGGTTCAACCTGTCACTCAAAATCAGAATGGGATCCAGAATTCTGGATCAAGAGGAAACCCAGGTAGGTCTCTTAATCAGCAAAGAGAAAAGGAGGGGGAGAGGGGGAATGAGAAGAGTGCTAAAGTATCAAAGGGTGGTAACATACCGCAACTTGTGCAAGAAATTCAGGACAAGCTTTTGAAGGGATCTGTTGAATGTATGATATGTTATGACATGGTTAGAAGATCTGCAGCCATTTGGTCGTGCACCAGCTGTTATTCAATTTTTCATCTGAACTGTATAAAGAAATGGGCTAGAGCACCCACTTCTACTGATATGCTGGCAGAGAAGAATCAGGGTTTTAATTGGCGTTGCCCTGGATGCCAATCTGTGCAGCTTATGTCATCTAAGGAGATCCGATATGTCTGCTTTTGTGGGAAGAGAAATGACCCCCCTTCAGATTTATATTTGACACCACATTCTTGCGGAGAGCCATGTGGAAAGCCATTGGAAAAGGAACATCCTGGTAGTGGCATGAGCAAGGAGGATATCTGTCCTCATGTTTGTGTTTTGCAATGCCATCCAGGTCCTTGTCCTCCTTGTAAAGCCTTTGCTCCCCCACGTAAGTGTCCATGTGGGAAGAAAGTGATCACAACAAGATGCTCTGATCGGAAGTCTGTTCTCACCTGTGGGCAAAGGTGTGATAAGCTTCTTGATTGTGGGCGACATCATTGTGAAAGGGTCTGTCATGTTGGTCCCTGTGATCCTTGCCAGGTTCTTGTCAATGCCTCTTGCTTCTGCAAGAAAACAATTGAGGTTGTTCTTTGTGGAGATATGATTGTGAAGGGAGAAATCAAGGTTGACGATGGTGTGTTCTCATGCAGTATGACTTGTGAAAAGAGACTTAACTGTGCTAATCATGTTTGCCAAGAAATTTGCCATCCAGGCCCATGTGGGGAATGCGAGTTGCTCCCAAGCAAGATTAAGACATGCTGCTGTGGTAAAACAAGCCTAAATGAAGAAAGACACAGTTGTTTGGATCTGATCCCAACTTGCTCACAGATTTGTGGAAAGACACTTCCTTGTGGATTGCATCACTGCCAAGAGGTATGCCATTCTGGGGTGTGTCCCCCATGTCATATGCTTGTTACCCAAAAGTGTCGTTGTGGGTCATGTTCTCAAACGGTGGAATGCTTCAAAACTGTTATGGAGAATGAGAGATATACCTGTGATAAACCTTGTGGCCAGAAGAAAAACTGTGGAAGGCATCGTTGCAGTGAACGGTGCTGCCCTCTTTCTAGTTCCAACAATTCTTCCTTGGTTGATTGGGATCCACATTTGTGCTCAATGCCGTGTGAGAAGAAGCTAAGGTGTGGCCAGCATTCTTGCAGGTCACTGTGTCACAGTGGTCATTGTCCTCCCTGCCTGGAGACAATTTTTACTGACTTGACTTGCTCTTGTGGTAGAACTTCCATTCCTCCTCCACTGCCTTGTGGTACACCAACCCCCTCATGTCAGTACCCTTGCTCGGTTCCTCAGCCATGTGGTCATCCATCTTCGCACAGCTGTCATTTTGGTGATTGCCCGCCATGCTCAGTCCCTGTTGCAAAGGAGTGTGTCAGTGGACATGTAGTCCTCCGTAACATACCTTGTGGATCAAAGGATATTAGATGTAACAAACTTTGTGGGAAGCCCAGGCAGTGTGGTTTACATGCATGCTCTAGAATTTGTCATCCACCACCTTGTGATTCTTCTGCTGGATTAAGTATCAGTTTGAGGGCATCTTGTGAGCAGACATGTGGTGCTCCAAGGAGAGATTGCAGACATACCTGTACTGCCCCTTGCCATCCTTCTTCTACATGTCCTGATGTAAGATGTGAGTTTCCGGTCACAATTACTTGTTCTTGTGGCCGAATAACCGCAACAGTTCCCTGTGATGCTGGAGGTAGCAGTGCTGGAAATAACAGTGATACCATTTTTGAAGCTTCCTTAGTCCAAAAGCTGCCAGTACCTCTACAACCTGCTGAAGGGAATGGCCAGAAAATTCCACTTGGTCAGAAAAAGCTCATGTGTGATGATGAATGTGCAAAAGTGGAGCGCAAAAAGGTCCTTGCTGATGCTTTTGGAGTTACTCCCCCAAACTTGGATGCACTTCACTTTGGTGACAATGCAGCAGTATATGAAGTGCTCTCTGACCTTCTCAGGCGTGATGCGAAGTGGGTGTTGTCTGTGGAGGAGAGATGCAAGTATCTTGTCCTTGGCAGGGGCAGAGGGGGTGTCAGTGCCCTTAAAGTTCATGTTTTCTGCCCAATGTCTAAGGAAAAGAGAGATGCAGTGAGGTTGATAGTCGAAAGGTGGAAGCTTTCTGTTAATGCTGCTGGTTGGGAGCCAAAAAGATTCGTTGTTGTTCATGCTACACAAAAGTCTAAAGCCCCGGCCCGTGTGCTAGGGATAAAATGTTGCAATCCAAGTAGCATGTTGCAACCACCAATCTTTGATCCTCTGGTAGACATGGATCCCAGGCTTGTTGTTGCTTTATTTGATTTGCCCCGGGATGCTGATATTAGTGCATTAGTTCTGAGGTTTGGTGGGGAATGTGAACTAGTCTGGTTGAATGATAAGAATGCTTTGACCATCTTCAGTGATCCAGGCCGAGCAGCAACTGCTATGCGAAGATTGGATCAGGGGTCTGTGTATTATGGTGCTGTTGCTGTTCCTCAAAATGTTGGAGCTTCTACAGCAATTTCAGGTGCTAATGCCTGGGGATCTGCTGCAGCATCAAAAGATGGAGCTACAATAGCAACATTAAAAAAAGGGACCCCATGGAAGAAGGTGGTGCTGCAGGACTCTGATTGCAAGGTTTCGTGGGGTGCTGAGGACTGGTCTGGCGATGATGCTGATTCAGAGTTATCTGCTTGGAAAGAAAAGGAAGCTCCAATTGCTGCTTCAAACAGGTGGAGCGTTCTGGAATCGGGAAGCACCTCACAATCATTTGATGCTTCTGCCAAAATCGAGCATCTCCAGAAACAGCCAGAAATTCCATCAGTTTCAGGTTCTAAGCTGAAGGGAAGCGGTTTGAGTTCGCCAGTGCAGCAGGAAGGTGTGAGTGATGTATCTGGTGATGTGGTGGATGATTGGGAGAAGGCTTATGATTGAGAAATATTAATGTCTGGTAGATGATACAATTACGTAGTAATGCAGAGGGGAAATGTTATTTGGTTGCTCTTCCTCTATACAGTTTTGTTTTTTCTTTTTCTTTTCTTTGATCCTTTTAGTTCCCATTGCACAAGCCGTCTCTCATGCAGGCTATAAAAATACTGGCCAATGCCTCCTTTCGATGAATGACCGAAAGAAGTACTTCAAGGAATTAATATTATTGAGATTTTGAGATGAAAGAACTCTTGTTCTATCAAAATATTCAATATTTCAATAAAATTCCAACGATTCACCATAGCCTAGAATAGAATAATTGAAAGAAAAATATTGTGATGAGCAAAAAAATGAGCGGCAAAGGGCTTGTATGATTACAAAAAGGGTGGTTGTTATTAGTTTCTTTCACTGCTTTCTTGACAATATAAAATAAAATAACAATTCTCTTATTTCTTCAGTATATTTGTCTCTTTCACTTTGTACCAAATCAATTTTAAGTTCTGCAGTTCTATTACTACATAATGTTACCCTCTCACTTTTTGCAAATTTACTGTAGACAAAAAGGTAATGGCGTGCTCACTATAAATGCCATGGTCCGTTTGCAGGTAAGCTCACCGTGCTTTGCGGGTGTGTGAATCTTTTGAATAACACTTTCTGGTTGAAAATCTCCATTTGTTAGCTGATTTTTTAGATATTGGTTCTTCCATTTCTACTATTGATTTCATTTCCTGTTCCTTTTGATGGAGAAATAGATGGCAGTCTATTTACTTAGTGTGTTTTTGTGGATCTGGAGTTTTGAACTTGTCTCTTGCAAATATGCTGGGTATGACCTGTTTTGTTTCCACAGTTGATTTTACCTTTACCGTCTCAGGGGCTTTGGGTTATTGCAATTTATATTCTTCTTGTCAATTGTTGTCATCTGAATTATAGAGTTTGTTATCATTATAATGTTAGTGAATTACTATAATTGTCATGTGCTTATTAATGGGTAGACATACAATTTAATGTTATTGCAGTTTTCTAATTTGCTATTGTTTCAATAGTTTCGAGACTTTTTTTTTTTTTTCCTTCGTTAGAATCTTCTCTTTCTTAAATTATGTTTTTCTTATGATAGTAAAAGACAAGGTCCATATGCTGCGCACCAAATGGTTAATGCATATCCATTTCTTAGATTTGAAGTAAAATAAGTTGAGATGTACTTTTTTGTGATTACCTGGGAATAGAGATATTGGCAATGTTTGTTTTCATTTTCTGGATATTTTTCTAATGGGGGAAAAAAATAAACAAATGTAAACATTTTATTTTTCCTCAAAATACTCAAAATAATTTCAAAATATTTTTCTTCTATTGTTCTCCATGATAGATATAATCATTATATATGTGTGTATCAACTTACATTATAATTATACATACATAAAATAATATTAAAAAAACCTATATCTTTACTTGACTAATTAAAAACAAGTATTAATTTGATATCTACAGTGCAATTTTTTTTTTCAAAATAAGATCAAGCATATCATTGTAATCCAAAACAATTTTTAATATACTTTCAAAATATTTTTCTCACAATATTCAAAATGTAGACTAAGTATTACCATTATTATTATATTATTCATGAGAGCCTAGGTTGAGTTGGAAGAGTTTTTCTCGTTTTTTCCTCAAGTAATTGTTAAACCAGCCATCGGTGAGACTGACAATCTACAATCAATCGCTGCAAAAGGAATTGAGATGTTGAGAACAAATTCCTCCATAAGATTTGGCATATGGATTTGTCTTCGATGCAAAGTAACACTTTGGCCTTGCAATTCAAACCACGCATGATTTATGGCAATGACCCTCAAAATTGCTGATCTTTTCCTTAATTTTCCTTTAGAGAGATTACTCTCCAAATGTAAGACCATCTTATTTCAACATTGTGTAGGCGGTAGGCCAAGCTTGCAAGTCACAAATTGATCCTTCCTATCTACTTATTCTTGAACATCCTAAAACAAAACTAGAAAGAATGCTTTCATACAATTTACTATTAAGGGGGTCTTTGGATGAACTTTTAAGTTATTCAAAACATTTTATAAGATGTTTAAGAGTTTGTAAGTTGATAAAAAGTGTATGCTAATTCTTTTTTTTTAAAAGGGCTTATAAGATCCTAAAATAAGATGTTAGAAGCTTATAAGCTCTTTTAAAAAAAGTAAGGAGATTTTGACTTATTTTTAAGATTTTAACAAGCTCCTTTATTTTTAACCATTTTAATTACAAAATTATTATTATTATTATTAACATTTTATAAGCCCCAAAAATCTTATTTTATCTAAACACTTCAACAACTTATTTTAAAAATAAGATCTAACATTTTATAAATTTCAAAAATATCTTATAAGATGTTTAAAATAAGTTTAGTCAAACACCCTCTAAGTAATTTTAGAGTGCTTGAGCTTATGCACTAGATATCATAAATTTTTATAATTTTTTTAAACACACACATGCACTTGAAATTTTTCAATTTGAACATGAACCTCATACATATATAGCATGAAGGTAGTGGTGCTCGATCAATTAATTGGTGTTATATGACTTGATTTATTATAAAACTAGCATCATTCTTGTACTATGCATAGACTTTTTACTAATGCTATAATATTAATGTTTCTATAAATCATATAGATTTACAGAAAAAAAAACTACGGTATAAAAATTAAAATATTGAGGAAAAATGAAAAAAAATGATCAAGTGAAATGAAGAAAATTAAAACTTATTCCAACATATCAATTTAATATTTAAAAACCTGAAATATATGTATAAACTAAGACACTGAAAAATATAAATGAATTTGAAGATTATTTAGTAGAGGTCAAAAAAGGCCAAAAATTCCAAAAATGAAAACATGTGTGCAAGAAAAAGAATTAAAATATAATTATATGAGAAAATAAAAACAGATGAAAAGGAAAAATACAAGATTGAAGGACAAAAGATGGTTGGAAAAATTTTGAATTGTAAAATTTTAGGATAAATTTAAACTAAAAAGATGATGACCTTTTATTAAGTTGAATACTTGAAATATAAATTACTAAATAAAAAGTTATAAAAATGTCTTAAAAAATGATTTTATTTTAGTTTTTTTCTAAAATATTGGCCCAACCAAGACAAAAATATGATAGTAAAGATAAAAAAAAAAATGCGTATCAATCGAGTAGTTACACTTAAATTGATTTTTAGAATATATAATAATAAGAAGAAAAAATTTAGAATGTGAAAATGAAATCGGGGACAAAATAAACTATTATATCTATTCGTCAATTCCTACGTAAATACAATTGGATTAACAAACGTTAGAAATGAAAAAGTATATAACATGAGAAAAGTGCAACAGTAACTCATGCCCATTATTATAACCAAAAAATCAATTATGTCCATTGTTGTATAAAATTAAAATTTTAAAGAACAAAAATGTATATATGTGAAGTTTTAAAATTATAAATGCTCAAAGCTTGAAGTAAATTATAAAAATATTAAAATTAATAAATATATCCCATCTTAAAATGTAAATTAGATGCAACAAAAGAATAGAAAGCAAAATTAAATACATGAACAGATATCTTAAACAAAATAACGAGTAAATTGATATAAAAATGTGTATACAAAAAATAAAAATTAGATGATAAATATTATCAATGGTTGAAAAAGTGTAGCCATTTATTTGAGACAAATTGTAAAGATATTAAAATCAATAAATATCTTTTATTTTATAAAATTTTAAAATAAGATAAAGAAAAAGAGAATTTAAATATGTAAAATAAAATCAAATAAATGAATTGATAAATTGAACATAACAATGAAGAAAAATATATAAAAGGTTTAAAAATTGAAAAAAAAAAGATTTTTAGACATTATTAATGGTTGGAAAGAAATTATAACCCGAAAATCCAAAACAAATCCCTTCCATCATGTAAAATAAAAAATTAAATGGTAGAAATAAAATCCAAAAAATAAACAATAAATATAAGTAAACAAACAAATAATGTGAAGAAATAAGTAATCACGCACAAGAGACAAGAGGGACACAAAGCCAGAGAATTCAGAGAATAATAAAATGACTTTCAGAATTCCTTATATACAATACAATTTCAAATCAAGAAAGAAAATTTGTTCAGCTAAAGAGTTCTAATAAACAATGAAATATTTCAAGTGGCCAATTAGCCAATTACACCATTGCATTGCATATAGACAAATCCTAGGTATCTAATAATAATAATAATAATAATAATAATAAGAAGAAGAAGAAGAAGAAGAAGAAGAAGAATCCAAATGGATATGAAATTCTTATATTTGAAATTATTTTGAATTTAGATGAGTTAAGCATTTTAATAGATATACAATGGCTTCATAATAATAGAAATTATTTTGTTGTTAATAATTTATTCAATAGTTAATAAATATTTAACCGTTAATAAAAAATAAATTATATTTGAATTTGAACTAAATTATTATTTATTGAAATAAATCTTAAAATTGTTTCATAAAAATAAATAATCAACAATTACTAAAAATTATTTAATTTAATTAAAATTTTAAATATTATAAAAATTTGAAGAACCTGATGCAAAATTATATAATTATTATCAAATATTATTATGTTAATATAAAATAATATATGTTATTTATACATACAGAAGTTAGGAGCCAATTAAGTTCAAACGTCAGAATTCATATTATATTATGTTATTAGATTAAATGACACAAATAATAATACAGATAACTTTAAAAAATAGAAATTATATAAGAAAATGGGCAGACATATAGTTGTGCGGACAATTCTAATTTAGATTTGATTTGGGCGAATGGAGTGGAAGAAAATGGGGGAGAGGTCACATGTCGTATTATTATTACCATATTTTCGGTTGACCAACTGAAACGGGAAGCCATGTGATGATGTTAAGTGAATTCGCCGTCGCCGTCGCCGTCGCCGTCGCCTTTATATTGCTCCTGAGCACTACTAGGTTTAGTTTGGTTGGATTTTTCATTTATTTCATAATTATTTTTCTCATGATGATTAAAATATTCTGAATGTGATTATATAATAATTCAGAGAGGGTCAGGTGGATTGAGTTATCTCTATTTTTTATTTTTATAAAACGAATAGGTGAAATTGATGCATGCCTTTGTATTTATTTTTATTTAAATTAAACGCACAATTAATCTTGAAAAAGTTACTTTACATTATTTTTTTCTTCCAAACCAAACTAGGCCTTGGCCTACTGCTACTATTTCAGTATATACAGGTTTCTCAGGGGCTGAGGCTGTTGATGCCACGCTCATTTCTTAAGTGCCGGAACAATTTTGGTTAATAGGATTAGGATGCTCGTGTCAACGAGTAATAATTTCTGTGACTTTTTCTACGCAGTCATAATTAGTTTCAATGGACCCAGAAGAGATGAGGATTGAGGAGGGTCACGTTTAATGTTAGTGTTGGTGGGACAAGATCTAGGATTTAATCCCAATATTGGCGACTAACCCTCAGATTTTTAATTCGGGATTTGATAGTTGGACTGAATAGATTCCTCAACAAATTGCCAATTACTTTTTATATGCCTGCTTCAATTTTTGAAAAATTATGATTTCAAATATATTGTCTTTTTTTGTGCATTAACAGTGTAAGGTATTTATTAATTCATGTTTTTATTTTTATTTGTAAGTTTATTATACTTATATCTTATATGTAAGTATATATGCAATGCAATGCAATATTTTTTTTCATACATATGTCACATATATAAATAAATGAATTAGAGGGTGTTTGGGTGAGTTTATAAAATTCTTAAATTATGTTTGATAGCTTATAAATATTAAAAAATATTTAATTTTTTTTTGAAAAAGAGCTTATCAATTCATAAGATAAAATATTAAAATTTTATAAGCTCTTTTTAAAAAGAAAAAAAAAATTCTCAATTTATTTTTAAAACCATAACAAACTCCCATAATTCTAATAATATTAATTACAAAATTACCATTACTAACATCTTATAAACTCTATAATTTTATTTTATTCAAACACTTTTAATTTTTTTTAAAAAAATATAATATATTATAAATTTCAAAAATATCTTATAAAAAATTAAAATTTATAATATTTTTTAAATAAATTTAACTAAATCCTACGTTGGTCATACAGTAAAATTTGAATTGATTGTAGGGTGGAGTTGGATGAAATTGGCGTGAAACCCTAAAATTTGATACTCGCTTGAGTCTCAAAATCCACTCTCAAGCAGGACAAGTTTGGGGTAGGCTGAACTGAATTAAATTCGACCAAATTTGTCTCATAACTGCAATGAGCAACATGCCCAAACTACCCCTACTTCCTATATCTTCTTGCATCATTCAAATTGCTTGTAATGAATCTTATTAGCCACTCATTAAATCCATCAACATAAACAAAAAAAAATAAAAATAAAATCAATTCACCATCCAACCGCAACCGCAACCGCAACCGCAACCGCAATAGCCCCATGCCTTCTGCTTCTTTTTTCTAATCTATACCATATGGTAATTAAAGCAGTTGAAAAAATATGCAGAAATGGCACTTGGGTGCAAAAAGCAATAAATTCGCAGAATTGTTCATAAAACTTTGAGATATACTACGGCTGTGAGTTAAAACCCATTTGGCTTGGATCTTAATAAACTCCATGGATTTAGCGTTTGGTCGGGAATATCTGTCAACTTCTCATATTATCATCCAACTTTCAATAGACTTGGGAGGGCAAATTAGGTAGTTCACAAAATCTGCCCTGGCATCTGTATTCTGTCATTTAACAAAATTTTCGGCCGGCCCATAGATTTCAAACCCAGAGCCTCCAGCGTATGAAAAGAATACTAATGAAATACCTTTTCACACCAGTGGAGAAGGTACATAAGCATGCATGCACATATAGATACACGGAACACTTGTCAGAAACCTATACGTATATGTGTATACATCTAACATCTCCCTCGCTTTCTCTCTCTAGAGTGTCCCCTTCCTTTTGTGTGTCTGAACTTCCGAGGCTCGAATTTTGGACCATATTGTGTGCCCCTCTAAGCTGTAGTTTTAGTTCCATACATTCATATATCAAGTAAGTTGGATAAAAACTTGTCCAAAGGGACCAAAGCCTCTCACTTACCTTTTGGGTTTTCTTTAACCAAACCCAAAACTTTCTTCTTTTTCTTGTCTGATGCGATCGATGGCTGCCTTAGCAATAGGTTCTTCGCCCATTTCGTCCGATCTTAGAGTAAGATTGCTGAGCCCTTCTCTTCTAACTTGTTTTCTTGACGTTTCTGGTATTAATTAGCTTGTTTTGTTTAAATTTCGTTTTTGCGTCGTTCTTGTTTTCTCTCACTGTTTTTTTGCAATATATATGGAGTGTAGTCTTCACTAACTTTAAATATTTCATTTTTATTTTTATTTTTTTACCATTTTGTGTAACCCGTTAAAATGGTTAGAAATTACTTTGATATGAAGAAAATGAGGTAGTAAGTTCAATTGCTTATATCTTTTTCACTCAGTTTATTGATTTTTCTCGCATTTATTCTTGTTAAAATCGGGTTCTTATCTTCTGCTGCAAGTGCATTTATTTCTCTGATTTGGCACAAGACTGGTGATATGCAAGGTGAGCAATAGCTAATTTTATTAATGATGGATTAATCTTATAGTACTAAACTTTAATTCATGATAATCAGTATTCTGGAGAAATCTTGTTATAGTGTCCTGTTATATTTATATTGATTGGGTGAAAGCCTCCTTTATTTTCCAGAAAGGCATGGTAGCAGCATAGCCAGAGAATTTTTCCGGTGGAATATATTATCAACCCGCCCACCCGCCTGATAAACCATTTTTTGTCTTCATAAATTACTAGCATAAAAATATTTCCCATCTCTTCCCTCCATGGCCTTCGAAGAAAGAAAGAAAACAATTTACTCCAGTTAAGAAAAGGTTTCCTTCTTAATCTAGGTGAAAGAATGATAAAGGTAATTCTACCTCCATTCACGAAAATTTTTGGGTAATAATGCAATACTTTCCACATTGTTATTGCTGTTGCTTGAGTCTGTGTTTGAATGAATCATAAGATGGATAGAAAACAGTTGTCTGAAAATGCTGTTCATGGACTGAGCAAGAGAGAGATAGAGCTGATCAGGGAATATCTATTTGATAAGAGCTAATAGTATACAGAAGTACTTTCTGATTATACTACGTATTTGACATAAAACTGTTCAATTTCATGTGCATTAGAGACCAATTTAAGTTGCGTCTGCATTATTTTCAATATTTTTCTTGTATTTTTAGAAAAAGCTTACACTCCATTTGGGGGACATGACATGCTGCAAGTCCTTTTTTCTTTCTCCTTAGGGACTAAACTTATCATCTATCTGGGTTAGAAGAGGTGCTTCTAGGCCGTGAAAGCAGTTTGGGTGTGAAAGCAGTTTGGGGTGATCTTAGAATTCAGAAGAACCTAGAGTTCCATATTCAGAAGTTTGAATATAAAAGAATTTGCTTATTTCTCCATTCAATTCAGAATGTTATTGAGGAGAAATTTGTGCATTGTGGTCCTATCATAATGAAAAGAGAAAGAAGAAATTTGTGTCACTTATCTTTTTGAGATAAAATGCTACTCATGCCAACAATGTGTACGCCCTTAAGTATTAAATATATGGTAAACACTCTCTATCTCTTCATCAGTGAACATGAACGTATGAATTCTAAATCCATAAATCTAGTTTTGTCATGTCCACTACTGACCATGCTCTGTCTTTTATGTTTTCATCTAGCTTGTTTGGACAACTTGATAACCTAAATTTGATCATTCTAGATTTCTTGTGTTTTATGATCAAGCTGTTCACAGTTTTGCCTTAAAAGCTGTAACAGCTTTGCATGTTCAGACTGCTGCAACACTTCTAGAACACTAATGGATGTCAAATATCTCTTTACCATGGAACTGTGCAGAAAGAGACGTGCAGGCATACACTCCTTTTGTCATTTCAAAGCCTTGGAGTGATATATGGTCGCTTGAGCACAGCTCCCTTATATGTACTTGAGTCAATTGATCCAAAGGATCTTAAATCTCCCAGTGAGATACATGAACTCTTTTCATTTATTTTCTGGACATTAACCGTCATTCCCTTGCTGAAGTATGCTTTTATCGTATTGAGAGCTGATGATGATGGGGAAGGTAATGATCTTGATAACTTTTGGGGTTAAAGATAGACTACAATAATTTTCATCTTGAAACTCAAATCTTATTGGTTCTTGCAGGGGGTCCATTTTCCTTATATTCATTACTTTGTCGGCATGCCAGAGTGGGGCTGATTCCATGCGATAGAAGTTCAGGAAGGATTTTGCATCATGAAGAAGATTGCCCTTCCAAAGGCAAACTGGAAAATAAAGCTAGAAGGGCTATAGAAAAACATAAGTGCAGTCACTATATACTGTTGTTCCTGGCTTTGCTTGGTGCATGCATGATACTAAGCGATGCAGTGCTTACCCCAGCTATTTCTGGTTTGCTAACATACTTTCTCTGATTTGATAATTACTTTGTATATATTCTCAATAGAGTAGACTGAGCAATTTTGTCATGGAAAACACTAATTGACAAGACTAGACAACTAATCTTAATTTTTGTTCCAGTGTTATCGGCGACATCAGGTCTCGGACGATCGTTGGCAAAAATCTCCGCTAAATGTAAGCATTTGCAGCATATTTGGGCAAAAACAGGAACTGTTGTTTTTCTGCATTATTTTTACTATAATTGTATGGAAACTAATACTTGGTTGCTGTCTTTACCAGTTTTCTCTTCAGAAAAAACAAAAGACCATGTGGCAAATGTCTTGAACAAATGTAAGTCGTTAAGTGGACTATATAAACTTTTTAGTTAGAAGGCTTCTGGATATGATTTTCATTTATTTCTTTGAACTGCCGTTGTTAGTTTTTTCAACATCTGATTATGCTTGGTAAACAAGTCTTACACAGATTTACTGAACTTGATGGTGTTATACAACAGAAAGAAAGTCTAGTTTAAAACTGCAGAGTCAGAAACCTACAGGGCAGGTGGATTTTAATTTGATATAAAAACATTAGTGCTTACCCAATAGTTTTCCATTTCAATCAGTTGTATTAGTTGTCCATTTCAATCAGTTATTAGACTATACTAACCTTAATCTGTGGTTCATTCTATTGGTGCAATATTAACTGGTGCCTTCTACTGTAAAGTAAAGTTTTATGTGTTCTATATTGTGGCCAAAATGAAACTCTGTTGTTGATAGCATGGGAAGTTGTACAGGCTGGTCCAAGGTTTCAATTCATTGATTAGAATATTCTTTAGGACCTACTGTCAGCCCACAATTTGCATTTAGTTCATGTTTTGGTAAGTTGTTCCTGTGCAAAAATGACTTTGTGCTCACAATGGGAAGTCTTGTTCCATTAATATGGTACCTAACAGTTGCATCACATGGATTATTCTCCGTCTTGATAAATTACTGCTATGATTCGTATCTTAGAGGAATCCTAATTCTTGCTTAGTGTAGTACTTTATGTTATTTTGTTAGTAATTGTTTTGGACTGCAGATTTCGACCTTTTAACACAAATACACATACATTTTTGGCATAGGAAAGACAATTCTATGGCTGTAGAGTTCTGTTATTGAAACAATTGTTGTGAAGCTATTCATTCCACTTTCTGAAATTTTCAAGCTGATGTTTCCAGATGTACCAACTCCTGTCGCATGTGCTATACTAGTTTGCCTTTTCACTTTGCAGCATCATGGAACCAATAAAATTGGGTGCATATTTGCTCCAATTGTGATCACATGGCTCATCTTCATCGGCGGGTTTGGTCTATACAATATTATTCATTGTGATACCAAAATTCTCCATGCATTCTCCCCAGTATACATGCTGAGGTTCATGAAGAAAATTAATCTTAGACACTGGAAACTACTGAGCAGCATAGTCTTATGCATTGCAGGTTGGTTCAGTCTACTGAAACTAGTTACATTCTACTTGCTTTAATATTTTTGCAGTCTTTACGCATCTTATTTGACAAACACTATTAGAATAATGATTTTCTGACTTGGGTGTAACCAGGATCGGAGGCAATGTTTGCAGATTTAGGTCATTTTTCCAAGAAATCTATTAAGGTATGAATAGCATGGTATGCATATTTAGGGCCGTTTGGATTTGTATTTTGGAGGCATTTTCATTCTTTAGTGAAAACAAATAGTGAAAAATTAGTTATAAACTTGAATTTGAAAATGACATGTTTGGAGGCTTTGTTTAAAATGTAATGATTATATAGGGTTGAAATGAGTTGTATTTGGAAAATGTAGTGTTTTGGTATTAAAAGTTATGCAAATATAAATTGGAGAAAATGAAAAGTGATGAAAAATGAAAATGGAGAGAGAGTGTAATAGTGTGTTTTGGAGAATATTTTGAGAATGAAAAATGTTTGTGAAAATAGGAGAGAAGTTGATAGTTTTCTATTTTAATTTTTAGCACAAAATGAAAAGGGGGTTTGAAAACAAAATCAAACGGGCACTTAGTCTTTTACAGTGGTAGAGGCAGGTTTATTATTCGGGGCAAGGGTGGGCTGGTGGGGAAATCAAATGCCAAGTGTTTCTGAATAAAAATATAGTTAAGTAATATTCATATATAATTCAAGCCAAAAACCTGGAATGCAGTTAATATATCTACGGAAAGAAAAGATAACACAGAACCTAAGTTTCATAAACTCCAATCGTTCAGAAAATTTGATACCAATACTTTTCAAAACAAATATGAATTGGCATAAATTTCATTACTGAAAACAGAGAACTTAAGTTCTTAATATTACAAATAACAATTCAGATAGGTTTCACATGCAATTCAATAGCCAGAATTATTAAAAACAAAACCAACAATATCAAAACAGTTGAACACAATAAGCAATTAAAAGAGCTAAAAGAGACTTACTGTTGAGTTTTATTATACGTACATTTTCAAGAATGCTGTACTTGAGCATTTTCTATTCTTCACATTTTCAGAGGGGTGTTGGAGGGGGGAAGGGGTACATTTAGCCCACCTCAATTCTTTCTCTGGTCTCTGAAATTGCAAAAGATTGCATAGCTGAAGTATGAACTCTTCTTTGATGCAGATTACCTTTATCTTCTTCATATATCCTGTTCTTTTGTTAACTTATGCGGGACAAGCTGCATTTGTCTCCAAATATTTTGGTGCCGATGATGCTTATCATCTCAGTGAATCTATACCTAATAGTAAGATTTGTTTTTTATTCACATTTCCTTCTATGAAAGTTCACTCAGTTCACTCACCTGTGGATCGACATTTCATACCACTGAAACAATCATTTTTCAGAAAATCTTCAGCATATATTCGCTATGTTATCGCTGTTTGCTTCAGCCGTAGGAAGTCAAGCTACCATTACAGCTGGGTTCTCCATCATAAACCAGTGTCGGGCGCTAGATTGTTTTCCCAGAGTAAAAGTTGTCCATACATCAGAACAAATACTTGGCCAAGTTTATGTCCCTGATGTGAACTGGTTGTTTATGATTTTAAGCTTAGCAATCACCATTGGTTTGCATGATGTATCACAACTTGGAAAAGCAACAGGTATGACTTTTATACAAATGTCTGGTTATTTATTTTCGTAGTTTTAGATAAAATCACAAGCTTGAAATACAATTTCATTCTCAAAAGTATAGAAATTAACATATGATTTGCCAATCAAGTTTGGTTCTGCTGTAAAAAATTATGATTTCTATTCAAGAGATTGAACTGAAATTGTATGAGAATTTCATGTATGTACCAGCAATAAATTTAATGAAGTAATAAGTACTTATTTTATTTGGATGGTATTATTTAAACAACATCTCAACAACACAGAGTGCTATTACTGAGATATTTGTTAAAATGAGAAATGTATTATCATTTCTGAAAAAAATTTCAACCTTTTCTGTATGACAGGTTTGGCTGTTACCTCAGCCATGCTAGTAACGACTTGTTTAATGTCACTTGTGATTGCACTGTACTGGGAGAAGAGCTTGTTTGCATCAGTGTGTTTTTTGCTGTTCTTTGGTTCCATTGAAGCCATATATCTATCCACAAGTTTGGTGAACTTCTTCCGAGGTGCCTGGTGCTTAATCATCTTGTTTTTTCTTTTTATGATGATCATGGCCGCCTGGCACTATGGCACTTTGAAGAAATATGAATTTGACGTAGAGAACAAGGTATCAATCGAGTGGCTAACGGACTACAGTCCTGGTCTTGGGGTTTCCAGAGTGCCAGGCATTGGCTTCATCTACTCTGATGTTGAGATGGGAATTCCTCCTTTCTTTTCCCATTTCATCACAAATCTCCCTGCTTTTCATCAAGTGCTGATTTTTGTGTCTTTCAAGTCTTTACCAGTGCCGTACATCCCTGCAAACCGACGATACCTTATAGGCAGGGTTAGCCCTAGAGAGAACAAAATATACCGCTGCATAGTGCGCTATGGATACTGTGATAATGTCAGAGATACCGACGACTTTGAGGACCAAATAATCGGCTCAATTGGAGAATTTATCGCGAGAGAGGATTATGATTACGAAGCACTGAATTCGCCTGAAGGAAAGATGATAGTTCTGGGAAGCCTGATGGAGGATGGAAATGCATTCATCCCGGAGACTCAGACAACCTCAAATGTATACGCTCCAACCTTAACAGCAAGTGAATCTAGGAGGCATCTTTTGGATGTTCCATCAAGCAGCGCAAATCCTCCTGTCAGTAGGAAAAGAGTAAGGTTCATGTTGCCTCCAAAGAGCCCCCAAATGAGTGCTTTGGTGAGACAGGAACTTGAAGAAATCATTGATGCAAGAGAAAGTGGGACGGCTTATTTCTTGGGTCAGTCACATTTGTCAGCAAGGAAAGGCTCAAACTTGTTCAAGAAATTCCTTATAATGACTTATGTTTTTCTTGATAAAAATAGTCGGGAGCCTCCCGTTGCTCTGAATATCCCTAATGCTGCTCTGTTAGAAGTTGGTACAGTTTATGCATTGTGAGGTGGCTGTGTATGGATGATGAGGTTTATTCTGTATTTTTCTTTCAGTATAAGCTGCTTACACCAACCCATTTTAATGCATATTGGTTAATTTTTGTGAATCTGTGAAAAATAGATGTATATTTTGGTTCAAACTTCTTTTAATCTGTATTGTTGGTGTGGACTTTTGATTCAATGAGAACATTACTAAGTAATCACTTTTATTATGTTGTAACTAGAAAGATCAAATAATAATAATTAAGAAATACTAGCTAAGAAATTTGATAAAAGAACACAAGATTTAATAAGATTCAGCTCTGTGCCTTCTCCATTCGACATTGAGGTGAATTTTATTGATATCAAATCAAGTGTCAAGTACAAATTTAAATTCCATAAATCTTACGAGAATATCCAATTCTCTTGTTTGAACTTCCGTTAGATAGGAAAATCTGAAAAACAGTTCAAAATTAATTTGAATAGGTTATCAAATAAAAAACAAGGATAAAAGTTCGATTAAATATGTATTTGGAACGAAAAAAGACCCATTGGGCCTCTGCAGTGCACCTTGGCGCTCAAAAGTTGCACTGAGGTGTGCATAGCATGCAAACGGCTGAGTTTAGGCAATAGCCCCAAAACTAGGTGTAGAGCATGTTCTTGACGGGTGTTGGGGCACCCCCCATGCTTGCCCTAGTACCTAGCAAGCGCTTCTGCACACTAGTGCATGCACATTGAGGCGCTATTGTTGTGCGCTCTAGTGTAGTTGTTGCTACTGGCAATGTTTTCAAAATCGAACCGGACAATGAATCGGTAACATTATTGATTACTAGTTCAACTAGTTCTATCAGTGGTCGAACCGATAGATGTCATAATGACACAATAATTATATTTAATTTTATAATATGTACATAATATTTTAATATTACTAAAAAATAAAACTTTCAATTATATAGAAAGAATATTATTTGAAAAAAAATTTAACTTACTTATTTTGAAGTACATTTTTTAGAAAATAATAATGTTTAAAAATTAGTCAACTATAAATCAATAAAAAATAATATTTCACATTAATTTAAATAATCATTCGTTTCATACTTCAGATCAAGTAAAAATAAATTTTTCAATGCTAAATATTTAATATAATTTCAAAGAGATTAAACAAAACAAAATAATAAATTAAATATAAACATTAGTATATAACTACCACTTCATTAAATTTCAAAAAAAGAAATTCATGTTTCAAAAAATTACATGTCCAAAATTTTTAATCATCATCTTCAACATAATTTTCTCTTTTCTTTTTTTAAAAAAAATTAAAAATTTAAAAAAAAAAAAAAAACTGAACCGGTTGAACCGGTCTGATTTTGATCGATTTTCAACTGGTTTTGACTGGTTCAATTGGTTTTTGACCGATTTTGACCACTATCAATTTTTATGGCTCAACCGGACCGGATTAGGTTTCGATCACCGGTCGGACTGGTCCGATTTTCAAAACCTTGGCTACTGGTCACCATTTTCATTGTTTCACCATTTCTCTCTATTTTCATCATTTTTAACTTGAATTTCAAGGTACACCCTACATGTGTCTGCAAGTATTTATCAATTCCCATCAATGCTCAAATTTGATTGCTAGAATGGTCTTCCTCAACATATGTGTTGAATTATTCTTAGTTTCAACCTTGTCAACTAAGATAATACCTTGAGATACCATATTCTGGACAAAGTGATATCTCACATCAATGTGCTTTGTTCTATTGTGAAATACTTGATTCTTTGACAAGTGCATGGCACTTTAACTATTACAAAATACTATAGTAATATCAGAATTCATAGCCATACCATCGATCAGCCCCTTTAGCCAAATGTTGTCTTTCACGCCTTCAGTTAAAGCTATGTACTTAGCCTTTATTGTGGGCAATCAATTAATTACTGCAAAGTCGCTTTTAGCTAATAGGACAACCTAAAACATAAAACATAAAACACATAGCTTGTCATAGGCCTTCTATGGTCCAAATTTTTGGCATAATCCTCATCCACATAGCCTACAAATCTAGCAGTAGAATTCAGATGACTATACATCGAACATCCATCTATAGAGTCCTTAGATACCTTATAATCCATTTCATTGCCTGCCAATGTGTCTTTCCTGGCTTTTGCCTATACCTACTCACAACATTGATGACATGCAAAATATTTGGCCTAATATATATCATGACGTACATCAAACTACCAACTGCACACGCATTTGGCACATTAGATATGTGCTCCACCTCCTCCCTAGTACTCGGTGATAGATATGATGAGAGTTTGGAATGATCTACATGTGGCATACTAAGTGGTTTGGACTTATCCATTCTAAAATGCTCTAGTACTTCACTCAATTGAGCTTTTAACATGTTGATCTCAAATATGTTTTTAGAGGCAATTGACACAAATCAACAAATAAATGAGAAGAGCATTACTACACTTCATATAATATATGCAATAATTATAAATACTTCTAATCTATCCAATCTTATTAATAATTGCAGCAAACTTTTTATACTACTGCATAGGAGACTGCTTTAAGCTATAAAAAACTTCTTCAAAAGGCATGCCTGATCTTTCTTTCCGAGAACAATGATGGTCAAATTTACTCCTTCAACTCACCGTGTAAGAATGCCATCTTCACATACATTTGCTCAACCTCTATATTAAATGAAGCTACCATGGCAAGTAACATATAATAAAAGCATGCTTTACAACTAAAGATAACATCTCATGAAAGTCAACTCACTTTTTCATGTAAAACCTTTAGTAACCAACCATGCTTTATAGCAAGCATCCTTAACCCTCAAAATTTCTTCTTTCATCTTGTAGATCCATTTGCAGCCAATAATTTTCTGCCCTTTAGGTATATCAATTAGCTCCTATATGCTATTCTTATGTATAGCTTCCATCTCTTCACTTATAGAGCTATCTATTTTATAATATGAATGAGAAATGGCCTCTTTATATGTAACTCAATCATCTCCCACAAGCTCATACGCCGAACTTAATGCATAAACAACTAGATCTGGATACCTAAATCGTTGTGGTAGCTTAATTTGCCTCATGTCTTGATCATGATCCAAACAATGGTTTTGTAATGAATCAATTTTCTGCTGTTGCTTAGGTGACAATGAGCTCTCATCAACTTCATCTACCACCTTTTGCTTCTCTTTTGAAACTTGTAGAGTGTCTATCTCAAGTTTTATCTTTTCCTTAGTGTCCTCTTGACTGCCTTCACCTTGCTCTACCTTTTTCAACATAAAAACCTCATCGAATATCGCATCCTTGCAGATGATCTCTTTGTGGCTCTTATCATTAGCACACCATAAACGATGATTCCATTTGTATAGCCTAGAATATACACCTCCTTACCCTTGGCTCAAGCTTCTCATCTTGAACATGAGCATAAGTTGGACACCCAAATATTGTTAGACTTATGTAATCAATTGAAAACCTTGACCAAACTTCCATTGGTGTTTTGTAGTCTAAAGCAGTCGATGGTGATCTATTCATTAAATAGCAAGTAGTATTAATTGCGTCAACCTAAAAATCCTTTGACATTGCATCATTAAAAAAATATGCATTTAGGTTTCTTTAAAATAGTTTTGTTCATCCATTTTAGAACCCAATCTCACTGTGGTGCATGAACAACTGTGAGATACCTCACAATCCTCTCCCTATCGTAGAATTCTTAAAATTCCTTATTGCAAAACTCCAGCTATTATCAACCCTCAAGCATTTGACCTCCTTCCTAGTTTGTGCCTCAACAAGTACACTTATACTTTATGTGAGAAGTCATTAATGAATGCCAACATGTACTAAACACCACTTTTTGAGGGAACTTGAGAAGGTGTCCAAAGATTTGAGTGAATGCAATAAAAAGTGCCTTAAGTCCTATGAACTGCAGTACTAAACTTGATCCTATGTTGTTTACGAAGAACACATTACTCACAAAAATTCAACTCTCCAGTCTTTTCTCCATAAAGCAAACCCCATTTGCTTAACTTTGACATTTCTTTCTTACTAATATGCCCAAGCTGCATATCCTAGAACCTCATAATATCAATGAGCAATGAAGAAACTGCTACAGTACTAGAAATTGTACTACCTTTGAAAATGTAAAGGCCATTCCTCTTTTTCCCAGCCTTCATGATTAGCAAAGCACCCTTCAAAACTCATAGAACTCTATCTCAAGCTTTATACTCACACCCATTCATATCTAATGTACCAAGCTAAATTAGATTTTTCTTCAAGTCAGGAACATGACACACATCTGTCAATGTCCTCATTGTGTTACTCATTGTGCTAATCCCTACAACTCTACAAGATGCATTATTTTCCATGAGCACTTTATTACCATTGTATTTACTCTAGGTGGTGAACCAATCCTCTTGTAGGCACATATGGTAGGAACAACCACTATGTAAAATCCACTCAAAACTCAAAAGACTCTTAGTAACATTAGGAATAAGTGCTCCATTATTCTCATCCTTTATAGTTCTTGCAATATTATCCCTTTTCTGATAAGAAGATTCATCAGAATCTTTTGCCTTTCCATGTTATATGAAGTTTCATTTCTAGTGCCCTTTTTCTCCACAACTATAGTATTTATTGTTAGATTTAAGCTTGCCTTGGGACTTAGATTGGCCTAGGCTCTTTTTTTTTTCTTCTTTTTTTCTTTTTGTCTCCCATTTGCATCTAATCCTTTCTTATTTTCACTATCATTACTATCTGGATATACTTTCTTAATTTATTCAAATTCAGTGATGCCTTCACATCTTTCATTGGTATCATGTCTCTCCCATACAGTAAATTAGTAACCCAGTGCTTAAAGAATCTAGGCAGAAAACATAAAAAAATAAATGCTTAATCTTTATCCTCAATTGGCATGTCTATACTAGCAAGATCTAATATCACCTTATTGAAATAATCAATATGTTGAGTAACAAATGTACTTTCTTTCATCCTAAGGGTGTATAACCATTATTTCAAACTTAGCCAGTTTGTAAGGGACTTTGTCATATAAAGACTCTCTAGCTTTGACCATAATTCTACTGGTGTACTTTCCACGGCAACCTCTCTCTATACATTATCTGCAAAGTGATAATACCAGAGTATTATATATCTTCACCATAAATTCATCCTTATCCTCATCTGAAAGTGTCTCAGGCAAGAAATCTCTGCCTTTTAGCACTCTCTACAAACTCTTTTGACATAGAGAGACGTGCATCTTCATCTTCCATAACACATAAGATTTAATGTGATTTAGTGTTGTGCACACTCCACCAAACAAAGAGATGAATTTTATTGATATCAAATCAAGCACCAAATATAAATTCAAGTCTCATGAATTTTATGAGAACATCCAACTTTCTCGTTCTAACATCCATTAGAGAGAAAAATCTCAAAAATAGTTCAAAACTAATTTGATTAGAGTCTCAAATCTAAAACAAGGAAAAAATTTGATTAAATATATATTTGGGTTGAAAAAGGCCCATTAGGCCTTTGCTTTGCCGAGCACCTTAGTTTTTGGAGGTACGCACAGCTTGTAAATTATTGAGGTTGGGCAATAACGCCCGTATGTGGGTGCAGGTTGCCCATGCCCAGATGTAAAGCATGTTCGTGATGGGCGTTGGGGCATTCTATGCACACGTCAATGTGCTCGGGGCACCCCATCGTGCTGGCTACTGACGATTGCCATTTTTGTACTATTTCCATAGTTTCTTGTTATTTTCATCATTTTCAACTTGAATTTTTAGGACATACTAAGCATATTAAGTACTTAATTAGTAACCGATCAGCATTACTATCCTTTAATAGAGCATGGATAAGCTTAATTTGCTCAAAGAAATTTTGGATGCCAAATAATAATTATGGACTAATAGAGCCATTGAAGCTATTCAAGATTTAAGAAATAAATTATGAGTTAAAATGAAATGGAGAGAAAGGATAAAATATTTGACTTACATGGGGTGCATAAAAATTAATCAATAATTTCTCATATTCTTTGCCATAAAGTACCGCTTCAACTACGAGTGAAAAAATTTATGTGGGTATTCAATGACATTGGATCAAGAATAGTGTTAATATCATCATTGTTGTCTAAACAAAGATACCACTTTAGTGCTGTCAACAAATACCATCCCCTTGAAAGTATCTAATTAGTTTTTCCATTGCTTCTATGCCCACGAGATTGGTAACTTTGTGTGGTCATTCTAATCTATGAAACTTGTGGTCTCTCTCCTCTTCTATTGTCATTTGTCAACAAGTTTTTTGAATTTTTTGGCAGAATTTATTTATGTCAATATTGTTGAGGTTTAATTCTATACCTTCTTTTAGTTGGGAATCATGATGATGAAGGCACACAGGGTGACCTATACATGATATGACATGAATTCAATAAAATAATATTTTGGGTGAATTATGGTTAGCATCCATGAGGTTTGACATAATTACAAAAAGATTCTCATTTTTTTAAAAATTATAGAAAAACCCCTGAGGTTTCTCACGATCCAAAAATTTAGCCCAACCATTAGTTGTCCTTAGGGGTTTTTACAATTTGCCATTAAATTTGACACGTGAAATTTTCAAAATACCCTTCTCCTTAATTACCTTAAATTTGACCACTTTTGATCTTATTTCATGATAAAAATGCCCTCAAGGATGGTACCATCATATTTTTAAGTTGTTAAAGGATTAAATGATAATGTTAATATCCTATAAGGATTTAATTGTAAGAAAACTAAATTTTATGAATATATATGATATATACATATATATGAATTTGTTTTGAATTGAATTAGTTTGATTTTTGAAGTGCAACATTCAATGTGGTCAAGAGAGGTAACAAGCATAAATAGGTGAGTACATAAATAGAGCAAAAGCCAAAATTGAGTGCAAACATGAAGGTTCACATCTTGTTTTTGCTAACACTTTTTGCAAGTTTTTGAAATGAGTACTATTCTTCCAAGGAGGGAGGGTAAAGAACCCTCTAATGAGGAAGTTAATATGACACTAGATATAAAAGTGATGTACAGGGCATTTACTAGTTAATTTCATAAATTAAATAGCAGGCTTGACGAGATGGATGAGTGGAGAAAGATGGTGGCACAAAATATTCCTGGGAATGGTAGACAAAATAGGCCTCTATATGGGTTTAATCAAGAGATGTTTGAGGATGAGTTCGATGATAGTAGTTTGGCTAAGAATAAAGATGCTAAAGCTAGAGTCAAAGCCATGAGGGACAACAATTTAAATGCCATCAAGATGAAAATTTCATCATTTAAAGGGAAAAATGATGATGAAGCATACCTAGAGTGGAAGAGAAAGGTGGAGTTGATCTTTGATTACCATAACTACTTTGAAGAGAAGAAAGTGAGACTTACAACAATTGAATTCATTGACTATGCATTAGTTTGGCGGGATCAATTAGTGTAGTCTAGGAAGAAAAATGGTGAGAGAGCTATTGAGACTTGGGTAGATATGAAGGCCATTATGAAGAAAAGATTTATTCCATCTTACTATTATAGAGAGACATACCAAAAACTACAAAGACTCATTCAAGGGTCTAAGTCAATTGAGAACTACCATAAGGAGATGGAGACGTTAATGATTAAGGCCAGCATAGAGGAGGGTATAGAAGTGACAATGGCTAGGTTTATTAATGGTTTGAATAGAGAAATTGCTGATGTTATGGACCTACAACATTATATGGAGATAGAGGATTTGGTGAGTATGGCTATGAATGTGGAGAAACAAGAAAAGTAAAGAGGGACAGCCTAGGCATTTCAGAATTCCAACTCAAAATGGGGTTTGAAATGATAAAAATATGATGAAAAGAAGAGAGATAGAGGCTTAGGTTCCAAGAAGAAGGAGCTAGATACATTAAGGAACAAGGATAAGAAGTCCATTATATAAAATGGTACTTCTAATTCTTCTTCTTCCACAACTACTTCCAGACATATGGATATTAAGTGTTGTAAATGTTAAGGTTTAGGCCATTATGTATCTGAATGTCCAAACAAAAGAACTATGATTATTATGGATAGTGAAATTTTATATAAGTCCGATGATGATAATCAGTCTGATGGTAGTGATAATGATATGCTACCTTTAAAGGATGTTACTAGTGATGAAGATAATGTTGAATATGCTGTTCATGATGAATCTCTTGTTGCTAGGCGTGCATTGAACTTGATGTTGAGGAGGAGAGCTTAGAACAAATAGAAAATATAATTTACACCAAATACTTGATAGGTGGTAAGGTGTGTAGCTTAATAACTAATGGGGGTAGTTGTGCTAATGTTGCTAGTACCAATTTAGTTGAGAAAATGGGGTTGAAGTGTGATAAACACCTTAATCCATGTAGGCTGCAATGGTTAAATGATAGTGGAGAGTTGAAAGTTACTAGGCAAGTTGTGGTAGCTTTTACTGTTGGAAGACATAGTGATGAGGTAGTTTGTGATGTAGTACCTAGGCATAGAAATAGGCTTGGTCGGGCTAAACTTTGACTTAAATAGGCCAAGCCTATTATGCAAATGATGAGCTTGAGCTTAGCTTATTATTTATAATGGTTTTTTTTAATTGTTAGCCCTAGCCTTTTTAATAAACTCTAAAGCCTTAGCCTATCTTGAAAACTTACCTAAAAGCCTATTTTCTACTAAGGCTTCAATTAAATCTAATCACATAAATCTAAATTTTTAATATGCTCAAACTTATAATAGACCTTGATAAGAAATAATTAAAATGATAAATAATAAATGCATAATTATGAAAGTTCAAATTTAAGTATAAAATAACATCTTTTCAACAAAAGCAATATTGAACAATATAATAGATTCCAGAAAGGATTAACTATATAAATCAAATACAGTTAGCCATTTAACATTATATCATTATTATTGTACTTTTTCTGTGAAGAAGGATAAATGGGCCGGTCTATTAGGTTTTGTAAGCTTTTAGAAGAGCCTAAGTTTAGTCTATTTAGTTAAAAAGGCTACATTTTAAGTCTTGACTTGGTCTTTTTATTAAGTAAGCTAGGCCCAAGTAGGCCATAAATAAGCTCGGCCATAGGCACCTGACGAGTAGCCTAGCCTATTCTCATCTCTCATACTACTCAAGCAGGCTGGTCATATATCGTTCAGTAGGCCATGGTAATTTGATTGGCGTGTAATGCATGATGGGTATAAAAATAGATATTTCTTTGAGCATAATAGATAGAAAGTTACTCTTACACTTCTATCACCTAAGGAAGTTTACCTTGACCAGATTCAACTTCAACAATTTTTTTGTAGAGGTTCGGGTAGTGAGGTTAAAAACAATAATGAGAGAAAAGAATAAAGATAAAGGTCCAATGGTGAGTGACTACAAAAGGGCAAACAAGAAAGAGGGATGTGCAAGAGAGAAAAAGTTAGTTACTAAAAAGAGAGAAAAGAATGAGAAATGTGAAGGGAGTGAAAAGAAAGAGTTGGTGAAGGGCGAAAACGTTGAGAAACATCAATGTTTCTATGCAAAGGAAAGAGATTTAATGAATTTTTTTCTATGTAAGAGAGCTTTGATAGTGATTAAATACAGGGAGATTTTATTATCTGAAACTGACCTTAACCTTGATTTGCCTAGCATTTTTGCCTCTTTATTGTAGGAGTCTGATGATGTATTCCCTAATGAGATACCCATGAGTTTACCATCATTGAGAGGAATTGAGCATCAAATTGGCTTTACATCTGGGTCTCAAATTCGTAACCGACTAGCCTACTGATGTAATCCTAAGGAAACAAAGGAGCTTCAAAGGTAAGTGGAGGAGTTGCTAGCAAAAGGACATTTGAGAGAGCATGAGTTCATGTGTTGTACCTATGCTATTGGTTCTAAAGAAGGATGAAACTTGGCAGATGTGCGTGGATAGTAGAGTAGTCAACAAAATTATAGTTTAGTATCGCCATCCTATCCCTAGATTGGATGATATGCTTGAAGAATTACATGGTGCATGCATTTTCAATAAGATTGATTTGAAAAGTGTTTATCGTCAAATTAGGAGAAAACATTAGGATAAGTGGAAAATTGCATTTAAAATAGAATATGGCTTATATGAATTGTTGGTTATGCCATTTGGTTTGACTAATGCACCTAGTACTTTCATGAGATTAATGAACCATGTATTGCATGATTTTCTAGGTAAATTTGTTGTTGTTTAATTTGATGATACCTTGATGTACAACAAATACTTAGATGATCATATAATGGATGTCAGGTTGTTTTGACTATTCTTAGGAATGAGAAGTTGTACGCAAACCTTAAGAAATGTACTTTTTGCATCGATATATTTCTTGGGTTTGTTATGAGTACACATTGCATTGACGTGGATGAGGAGAAGGTGAAGGCTATTCAAGAATGGCCAACTCCTAAGATAGTTAGTGAAGTTAGGAGTTTTCATAGATTAGCTAGCTTTTATAGGAGTTTTATGCGTGATTTTTCTACTATAGCTCCTCCATTGACTGAGATTATTAAGAAAGAAGTTGTGTTTAGATGGGGAAAGAAACAAGAACATGCATTCAATACATTGAAAGATAAATTGTGTTATGCTCCTATTCTTGTTTTAGTTGATTTTAATAAAACTTTTGAGATTGAGTGTGGTTCATCTAGGATTGGGATTGGTGCTATTTTAATGTAAAAACAAAAAATGTCCCATTGCATACTTTAGTGAGAAGTTGAGTAGTGCTCACCTTAGATATTCCATTTATGATAAGGAATTGTATGCCTTAGTTTGTGCATTAGATGTTTAGCAACATTACTTGCCTCATAAAGAATTTATTATATATATTGATAATAAATCTTTGAAGTATTTACAGGACCAAGGGAAATTGAATAACAAGCATGCTAAGTGGGTAGAATTTAGTGAGTCTTTTCCATATGTGATTTGCTACAAGTGGGGAAAGGAAAACATTGTTGCTAATGCATTGTCAAGGAGAAATGCTTTAATCACTACGCTTACATCTAAGTTGTTAGGATTTGAGCAATTTAAAAATAGGTATGTAACTGAAGTTGACTTTGCTGATTTATATAATACAAATAAGTGTGATGCATTTAATAAATTCTATAGACATGAAGGTTTTCTATTCCATGGCAATAGAATTTGTGTGCCTGCTTGTTTTGTGTGTGAGTTGTTGGTTAGGGA
This sequence comes from Jacaranda copaia, assembly GCA_014898725.1. Classification (NCBI taxonomy): domain Eukaryota; kingdom Viridiplantae; phylum Streptophyta; class Magnoliopsida; order Lamiales; family Bignoniaceae; genus Jacaranda; species Jacaranda copaia. The sequence goes on along the minus strand of JACGDI010001573.1, from coordinate 848,532 downwards.
ATCACATAATGGTGGATCGATGGTGTGCATAAGACTGTAGATGTTTTGGTTTGGTATGAGAAAAGATGTTGAGAAAGTGTGTTCTAAATATATTGCATGTAAATAGGCTAAATCTAAGTCTATGCCTCGTGGATTTTATGACAATGTTAGTGGCAGTTTACTCCCATGTGAAAAAAAAAAAGGGGTGAAACACCTTCTTATGTCTTTAAGATTTGGATCACTGCCCTCTTTTATCTATTTGAGTTGAATTATATATTGAAAGGACAAAAAATATGTAAAATTACTTTATATTCTTATGTTTTTCTTTTTCTTTTCTTTTATCTAAATTAAATAATTTTATATTTATAAAATACATAAGATATTTATATAAATTGAATACTATCAAATATTTATAAAATTATATATACATACATATATATAAAATTATATACATATAAAAAATTATATAAATACATACATGCATAATATATATGTATATGAAATTATTTATAACATATCTATATACATAATATATATTTCTTTTTCTTTTGTTTAATCTAAAAATTAAATAATTTTATATCTATGAAATATATAACATATTTATGTATATTAAATACTATTTAAAACTTATAAAATTATATATACATATATATAATTATCAAAACTAAATAATTTCATATTTATAAAATATATAACATATTATATACATGCATATATAAAATCACATATATATAAAATTATATATACATATATGCATATATAATTATTCATAACATATTTATATATATTAAATACTATTTATTATTTATAAAATTAATATACATACATATATAAAATTATATACATATATATACGTATTATATATATAAGAATATAAATATGTTATAAATAATTATATATAATTTTATGTATATATGATTATATATATATGCATGTATATATAATTTTATAAATATTAAATAGTATTTAATTTATATAAGTATGCTATATATTTAATAAATATAAAACTATTTAGTTTTACATTAAACAAAAGAAAAAAATATATTTTATACATATGTATATAGATATGTTATGTATATTCATATATATATATATATAATATATCTTCCTTTTCTCCCCCACACACCCCACCTTTGGGCAATGGGCGTCCATGACAACAATTGTTTTTTCTTTTTTTTTTTAATACACAATAGTAGCTGGCTAGATCTGTGTGTGGCTGCCATGGCAGCCTTAGCTTCCCCCTTCCCTTTCCCCTACCAGCTGTCAAAGCAATCGACTGCCATTTTTTTTTTCCTTTTTACACGATTGTCGACTACCATTGTCCAGATTTCGTTGACCAAATTTGGTCGGCCAGATCTAGTTGGATGGCTGCCATGGCAGCTAGTGCATATATATAACATTATATAATACTGTATTATATTTATAATATACATTACATAATATTGACAAATATATTGTAATATATATAATATGTTGTATATATATGTATATAAATGTATAAATATTTTTTATATATATATATTTTATAAATATTTAAGTGTTATTTAGTCTGGGCTGTTCATTTAAACAAGAAGATCCAATAGTTGATGTCATAAGGGCATAATAGTTATTTTATAAATAAAAAATCAAAACCACTCGCATAAGATGACGTGTGCTATACACTTATGGTCTCAGGGGGTTTTTCACCCATTTTGAAAAAGCATAAGGCGGTATTTCAATATTTTTTTTTCTCAAGGGGGTAAACCACCGAAACAATTTTTTCAAGGGGGCTAAAAATATATTTTCCCAATTTGCTTATAATAGGTTACTACATTCTTCTACAGGTTTTTCACCTTTTGAAATTGTATATGATTTTAATCTTTTGACTATTTTGGATTTGACTCTTTTGTCTTTGAGTGATATTTCTAACTTAGATGGTAAAAGCAAGGCTGAAAAGGTTAAAACTATACATATGAAGGCACATGAGATGATTGAAAAGAGAAACAAATTGACTGCCCAAAGAGTGAATAAGGGGCAGAAGTAGGTGATATTTGAACTTGGTGACTAGGTTTGGATTCATTTGGGAATGGAAAGGTTTCCTAATCAAAGAAAATCGAAGCTTGATGCTAGAGGAGATGGTCTCTTCCAAGTACTGAGAATGATTAACGATAATGCTTACAAGATTGACATTCTAGGTGAATATAAAGTTTTCACTACTTTTAATGTTTTTGATCTTTTTCCTTTTGATATGGATTCAAATTTGAGATGAAACTTTCAAAGGAGGGAGGGACTGAGATAAGCACTAGAGGCATTAGAGGGCAAGATGGATACTTTGGCATTGGAAGGCAAAATGGAGATTGCAATATGCCAATGGGACCTATCACAAGAGCAAAAGCAAAGAGGTTGAAAGATGGATTTGCAAATTTGGCTCAGTCATTTGTTGAAGAAATGCATCAAAAATGGGTTAAGGAATGTGAAAGCATGTCAAGAAGCCAAAAGAATGAAGTTAGACAGGTCATCACCTTGTGCTTGGTGTATAAGGTTTGAAAAGGCCCAAAAACGCCAAAAGAATTGCCAAATGTATGGGACTCATGGAGAAAATAAGAAGTTGTGACTAATTAGGGTTTGCAAAGAGAGTATAAATTCTATTTTAAAAATGTGTATGGCAGATTTTTGATGAATATTGATTTATTTTCTGCATTTTCTCTCAAGAAAAATCATGACATTGCTTGTTGCATCAAGAAATTGAATGGGCTCTTTCAATTTACTAATTCCTTCTAGTTTTTATTCAATTTATGATTATTATTCCCAATTATTTGCATTTTTGAGATCAAATTCTTAGGGGTTCAAAAGGAAGAGTTTTTAGTTTAGGGTTTGTTCAATATCAAATTGTGTGTTTGGGATTTCAGGATCATTATATCCTTGGTATTCGGCATTATGGTGTTTGAATTTTTTTCAAAAAAAAATATCTTTTTAATTAATAAATAATTTAATTAAGATACATATTTAATTTTTTATTTATTGTATTTTGAATTAATTAATAAATTTAAGTAAGTTTCATTAATTATTCTAGAGATATTTATTATTTGAATAAATATTTTAATTATTTTTAATTTGGATATAATTATTCTTTTAACAAATAACATAATTAAATTTAAAAAAATATCTATTTTCATTAGTAAATAATTTAGTTAAAAACACATATATATTAATTTTTTGACTTATTTATTTTTAATTAATATAGTTTTTAATTTTTATTTATTATTTTTGTTAATTAATAATTTTTTTAATTGTTTATTTCTATTTTAGATAGATTTATTATTTGAATAAATATTTTAATTATTTTAAATATCTTTAATTTATATATGATTATTATTTAATAAATAACATAATTTAATTTAAAAATTATCTCTTTTAATTAATAAATAACTTAGTTGAAAATACATATATTTAATTTTTTACTTATTTATTCTTAATTAATATATTTTTTAATTTTTTATTTATTGTTTTTATTAATTAACAAATTTAACTCAATTTTATTAATTATTTTAGATATATTTATTATTTGAATAAATGATAATTATCTTTACTTTAAATATGATTTCTATTTTAATAAATAATTTAATTAAATTTAACTGAATTATTTTAGATATGATTATTAGTTTAATATTGTTTAATATGTAATTCAAGTAATAAATATTTTATTATTTAATATTATTAGATAAATTTAATTATATAAATAGATTATTTTAAATATATATGCTATTTAACATAATTCAAAATTTTAAGATATTATAATACATAGAGGAGTATCTAGGACTTTAGCCATCAAATCAATTTTTAGTATTTTTTATTTTTTTAATTATTTTTTATCAAGGGCATTTTTGACTTTTCACATTTTCCATCTACCTTACAAATAGGTTTGTCAATTTAGGATTTTTTTTTTGTAATTTTTTAAAAAATGGGGAACTTTTTGTAATTACGATAAACCTTAGGGATAGTAATTGTAAATCACCCTAATATTTTTTTTTTTAAATTTTAAAATATGATTTCAATTCCACCGTTCAATATTTATAAGTATGTTTTTTGTATTGTATCAATGTTAACGTGCATAATATAATATACACACACATACATCTAATGTGTACAGTATAAATATACACACATACAAACACATGTAGATGTAGATACAAAATTGGTAATAAATTTATAAAATTATACAAGGGATTATAAAGGAAAAGAAATCCATATCAATAATTGTTTTAGATTTTTACTACTAGCATTTGCATCTTATATATTCCAAAAAAAGTTACTTTCATAAAACATATATAGAGTGAGATTTTGAATGAAGCAAACTCTTTTTAAAATAATATTAAAAAGATTTGATTTTTTTAGTTAAATCTATTATTATATATACTTTTTGAAATATATAAAAAAAGAATTTAAATTTGTCCGACACAAAGTACAATAGAATTTCTTTTTAAATTTTAATCTAATTTATGGACACATCAATCATGTGTCCAACACATACTAAAAGCGTATCATATCTAATTTTATTCTAAACTTTTTCGTAATTAAAAAGAGTTTCCTCCACCCATAATACACCAACACTCCAAATAATGACTCATTTCATGTCGGACAAAGTTATTATGTCTCATACAACATGAATAATTTTTTGGAGTATCAATATGGTTGGGGAAAACGGAAAACTCTCCTGTGAATTGGGGTTGCCGGCTAAGAATGAAAAAGAGATAATGTAAATGCAAAAGGTTATGCCCATATGGCCATACTTGGGGTATTCATGGATGGTTGCTGGACGTTATTATGCATGGGGTTTTTCTGCAATCTAGGATTTTTAGGAGAAAGGGATCAATCTTAAATAATGATGCATTTTATCCTGGTAATTTCTTAAAAACTTAAAAAGCAAGGGCAAACAGTCTCTCTTGCACCAAAATTTTACTTATGAGCCAACATACATTGATTAGTCCAACCTCTGAGGCTGTAGTATTTTAATATTAGTACATGTATTAAAAGTATAAAAGAGGAAACCTGCGTATCGGAGAGGAGTTCTCTTGAAAAAAAGAATCTATAAGGAATCAAAAGAACTTGAAAATAACCATCAATTGTAGATTTTGTACAGGCAAACTGATGAGGTTGAAAGTCATTTATAATGAAAAGAGTGGTGTTTGGGCTAATTCAATTAGAGAGGTCGAATGATCCAAGTGCTATATTTCTCGAAATTTGAGATCTGCAACAATAACACACATTAAACTAGCTAATGTGCCCGCAACGAAGGCACTCTGACGCTCGAGTTAGTTCTGATCGAAAGAGGATAATCGAATAGAATATTAAGAGCTTATAGTGTATTTGACATTACCTAAAACGAAGCTGGCAATGAAGTACTTATAGCCTCATCCTGGTGTGTAATATGTCGAAGGTGCCCCTATTAGGTGTAGAGGGCTCTAATCTTTGCCAGGGGGTTAATGGTCATTCCAGATCCTAGTACTGTTCCAAGTGGCATTAGCTCTTGTTTTCCAAGGTAAATAGTACTCTGGGTAGGTGCCTCTTTGTCAAAGATGGTGATCGGGTTGGTGGTAGAGACTGTATCGACTGTCATGCACCATTAATGCGGAGGCGTGCTGCTTGTCAGAATATTAAATGCGACGAGGGTATGAGTCAGCATCGATATGAGCGTCCTAATCAATTATGATTGAACAAATGGGGCCCTTGACTAGAGATGTGGTTGAACAAGCTAAATAGCCTGAAGCCTTCTGTTGGATGTGGTCAAGAACAGCATGCTTGACCAGATGATTGTCGTCGACTGGTCAGCTCATCTGGGCCCAGAACTAATGTTGGGCTGTGCAGGTTAAGTCGGCCTACTGTAGGTCTATTGGGCTATCCCATATCATAAGTCCCTCCTACTCACGGTCCTGGTCAAGCCTGTCGACGAGTAGGGGCAGGGAGTAGATAACTGAATGACGGTTACGGTGGTTGCAGTGGTTATGTGCATTCGACTAAGGTTCTGTCAATTCGACCAAAGTTTTTGAATATTCGATTAGGATTTTTGAATTCTTGACCAGGGTTCATGGTGGTTTTTCTGTATTTAATGGGTCGATTACCTCATAGAATACAAAGCGCGAGGGGGAGGGGGAGTGCAATTATTACTGTCGCTTGGGTTCCCGTGCCCAGATGTCTACAAATATATGGGATAGAGGTATCCATTTGCACTTTTGCTAAAATTATTTTTGGTCAAATTCTTGCTTTCCAAGCTCTCTAAATCTTTCCTACGCTTAGAGTTTTCAGGATATTCGCTGTAAGTCCTTCTGCCCATTTGATCTTTTCTTCTTTTTTTTTTGCAAAAATGTCTAGTGGTTTAGATAGTAAGGACACTAGGTCCAAGAGCATGGCATTTTAGGGGGAGATTGAGTTTGAAAGTAGGTTTGAAATAATGCGTGAGAGTAGTCTTGAGAGTTCATCAACTGATAGCTCAAGTTCGAGCAACTTAAGCACAGAAAGGGCTGTGTTTGGGGGTGAAGTTGGCCTGAGCGATTTACCAGCATCCCGGGGTTGATTATTTACCCTAGACCACTATACTGAAATAATTTCCAAAATATCCCCCGCCGACCTAGTGTGAATTAGGGAGATGTACTATATCCTTAAAGAGTATGAGTAGTTGGTGCCCGGGGCTTGGGATAGAACGCATCAACCTCCTAGGAGATGTATAATAGTTTTTAAGGAGGGGTTGAGGTGTCGTCTCAGGTTTTCTCTTGCTTAAGCAATAGTCGACCTCCTGGTGGGTTTAGAGGTCTGTATAACCTAACTGCTCCCAAACTATTTTGCTACTCTTTATAGCTTCGCAGTGTTCATACATTTGTTCGACCAGCCTGCCTTCTTTGCCAATTTTTCCAACTTGTTTCATTTACCAATGTCCCAAAAGTCGGGCAGCACAGAAACGTCCGACTTTTATTACTTAACAGCTGGACCTTATCAAAAATTCTTAATCTCCCCTATTTTTTTGTATGGTCAAGAGTGGAAAAAATATTTCTTTTACATTTGGGAATTGGGGGATTTTAACATTCCAAGGGATTGATGGAGGGGGCCTATGGAAATGCCGGGGAACCAGACACCTAGTTGACCCAACACTTTTATCAGGGATTTGGTCGGATTTGGGCATATAGATGCCTCAGTCTTGACAGAAGAAAGGTGTTTGGTGTTGGTTGGCTTATCGCCGACCATGCTTGACCTGCTCGTGGGTGATCAACTAGGTAGAGATTTTCATTGCTTGTGTTAATTGTGATTATTTTTCTTTATGCTCGATTCTGATCCCTGTTGTTTGTCTATGCTTGTAGATTGAGAAGAGATAATGGTCAGAAGCCGAGTCAAAGTTCAAGCAAGGGCTTTGAGAAATGAAGAACATTGTCAAGTGGTTGCTGCTCGACAAGAGGCTTTGATCTTCATGTGGTAAGTTGACACAATGGCACAAAAATCAACCACCAGATACTATTGTAAGCAAATGGAACATCAACCACTAGATACTTCACCATCAAAGTTCTTCTTTAAAGAGCCTCCCCAAATGATGTCGACAGGTTAATGGATCCTTTCAGGAAGATTTTTGACCCCCTAAATCCGACTAGAGGGGTTCACACAAGTTCAAATTTCAGCTAGCCCATGCTTATTCTTTTCAAGGTGGAAAGAAAAATGATGTTGCCCGAGATGTCATTATTGACTAGGACCTTACGTACTTCAAAGTTGGCAATCTTAATAGAGACTACCATGGACAATCTGCTTTATGATGGATATTCTTGCCCTCGAGGTAGGCCAAGTTGCTGTTCGTGAATGAGATATGCTCTGTGCTCGTCGATAAGTGAAATATTATTTCAACGGGCGATGCTTTAGTCGACTCCAGTATCCTCTAGGTTTGCCTTCAGGTAGACTTTGAGTCCCCCTAGTGGGACCTCCCGTGATCATGTCGATCACTCCTCGAATGGGTAGGTGATCCTCATGGGTGGATTTCTTTCCTTTGTCCTCTTTTCTAAGGCTAACTAACCTTTCTCTATGGGGAGTTCAATTAGTTTTTCTCCATTTGACTTGCGTGTCCACGGCTATATGTTTCTTGAGACGACCCTACTTGATTAACCTCTCAATCTCGTCCTGAAGGTTGAAGCATTCATTAGTGTCATGCCCCTTCAATTTGTGGAAGTGTCAATATTTCTTGAATTTTTTAATTACTGAGTCTTTGTTAGTTTTCTCAATTTTTTGAGGAGATTATCATGTTGAATAGCATTCAGGATCTCTTTCCTCGGAATTTTTAGGGGTGTGTAATTGTGGAAACATTTTATTAGAAATCGACTTCTTTCTCTGTGCTTTTGGTCTTCTATCTCTTTCTTTTTTGGTCGACTTCGAAGGATCCAAACTTGAGCAGTTTCTCCATCGACCTGGGGTGTTCACACACCAATGTATTGGCGCATTCCTTATGTCTGAGCCTCAAGAACAGTACATTAATCAGGAAGTCAATCTTGGGATTATCTGTCTTGAGGACCTCCGTATTGAACCTCGTAAAGAAGTTACGGAAGGACTCCCCCTCGCTTTACTTAATAGTATTAAGGTGGGTGTGGGGGAGTTTCGCTTTTCTCCTGCTGGCGAATTAGTGCAAAAATTTATCAAATAGCTAATCGTAAGAGTATATTGATGATGGCTCTAGCTTCACAAACAAGTTGAGCGCAATGCCCTAGAACATGGTCACAACATCTTGGTATGGATGTATTCATTGTGTCCATGCAGTTGCATCATATGCTTGAACTGCATTGGGTGCTCATTGGGATTTGTCGAGCCATCGTATCTTGACAGTCCGATCAGGACCTTGGCATCGATAATAATGCGCTCGTAGATAATCTCTTAGATGAAAGGGGAGCCTCTCTCCTGACGAGACCTCTAGGGATGCTCTGGATTAGGTGCCCTATCAGTATTTCTCCTCGAGATCTCATCGAGGCACCTATTCAGCTGTTGGACTTGATAGAAAACGTCTTCTCATTCTTCCCAATCAGCTTGAGTAGTATTTCGATCGAGATAAGGCCAAGTGCACTAAACCCTATCGCGTTGTGGGGCTTGAATGGGCCAGGCTATGAGGTCTGTAGATTCTTCCATATCATCACGGTAGTCACGCTGCAGGGCTTGATTAGGTCGAATGTGATCAATGGAGTTGGCGATCTCCTCCTTTAACTCTAATCGCCTCCTTTTTTCCTAGGGGCGCCTGAGATTGGCTTCA
>JACGDI010001573.1:804340-834549 GCA_014898725.1 Jacaranda copaia | reverse complement strand
ATTATAAATCAGGCCAATACCATCACGCTCAAGGTAATTGCCACTTTACTGTTTCACTACATACTCTCTACACACTCTCCATCTCACCGAAAATCTAACTTGAGCGTCGAAGAGCCTTAGCCGGGGCAACTCCAGCTAGTTCACGTTTGTTCTTGTTGCAGGTCTCAAGCCCAATATCAACTCAATCCACCGGACTTCCGGACCATTCAGCTCTTTCCACCATCACATATTAAGTGAGATATAACCACAAAATATACATACAATTATAATAAACATATCAACCGTTGAAAAAAGTATCTCGCATTAATAAAAGCCAATAAAATAAAAGGCTTCAATATTGTAACAAATTTAATAAAGAATCTCATTTATCCCAATATATCAAAAGACTCAATTATACTCATGTGCTCTACGTGTCTTCTGAAACTAATGGGCCTCAATCCCTTGGTCAAAGGATCTGCAAGCATAGAGTTAGTATCGACATGCTCTCTCATGATGGTGACATTTTTAACCAAGTCTCTCAGAGCAAGATATTTAAGCTCTACTTGTTTAGATGCACTGGAGGAATTATTATTCCTTGAAAAGAACACAACACCAGCATTATCACAATAAATCCTTCATGGCCTAGAAATTGAATCAACAATCAAAAGTCTTGAAATGAAGTTCTTTAACCATACAACATGCGTGGTTACTCCATAACAGGCAACAAACTCAGCTTGCATGGTTGATGAAGTGGTAAGCGTTTGCTTAACACTCTTCCATGAGATAGCTTCACTTGTCATTGTAAAAATATAACCCGAAGTAGATCTCAAGTCATTGGGACAACCAGCAAAATTTGAATCTGAGTATACAATAACCTCAAGATAGTCAACCTTTCTATATACGAGCATGAAGTCTCTAGTTTATCTCAAATATCTTAAGACTTTCTTAACAGCTACTTAATGTTCTTACCCTAGATTAGAGAGATAGCACCCAAGAACACCAATAACGAAAGCTATATTAGGCTTAGTCTAGACTTGTGCATACATCAATCTACCAATATCACTAAAGTAAGGAATGTATTTCATGAACTCTTGCTCAAGTTCGCTTTTGGGGTACTGTGTAATGCTAAGTTTATCACCTTTTACAATAAGCACATCACTAGGTTTACAATTCTGCATGTTAAACTTAGCAAAAACACAATCAATGTAACTCACTTGGGAAAGTCCTAACAAACTTAGAGTTCTATCACAATGGATCTCAATTCTAAGAACAAAAGATGCTTCACCAAGATCTTTCATGTCAAAACTACGACATAACATTGTTTAGTCTCATGGAGCAAACTCAAATCACTATTAACAAGTAAAATGTCATTAACATAAAGCACCAAATATATGAATCTATTCCCACTGGTCCTGAGGTAAATACAATGGTTCACCTTATTTTCCTCAGAACCTAATGAAGTCACTACCTTATCAAACTTCAAGTACCACTGCCAAGAAGCCTGTTTAAGGCCATAAATTGACTTATTCAGTTTACACACTAGGTGTTCCTTCCTTTCTTGAATAAAACCCTCCAGTTGAGTCATATAAACTTCTTCATCAAGGTCACCATTAAGGAAAGCTGTCCTAACATCCATTTGGTGGAGTTCCAAATCAAAATGTGCTACTAAACTCATAATGATCATGAAGGAATATTTGGAGAAAATAGGAGATAATGTGCCACCATAATCAATTCCAGCTTTTTGAGTAAAACCTTTGGCTACAAGTCTAGCCTTAAACCTTTCAATCTTCTCTTTTAAGCCTTTCTTAATTTTAAACACCCATTTACAACCTATAGTCTTTCGACCTTGGGGCAGATCAACTAACTCCCACACATTATTCCCTTTCATTGAGTGAATTTCGTCCTCCATAGCACTAAACAACAAGTCTCATTGAGGACTAGACATGATATCAGAATAGCTAATAGGCTCAACTACAGGACTGACATCATATTCACCTTCTAAGAGATATACATAGTGGTCATAAGGAATTGCAGGAAGTCTTTCTCTAGTAGAACGTCTAGGAGGCATTGATGGATATGATTTTGAGGTGGATCAATATTTCAATCGACCTTTATATTAGCATTAGGTGCATCTAAATGTTCATGAAGATTCTCAATTTCATGTGCAGTGGGTAAGGAAAGTGTAACAGATTCAATGGGATCATCAGCTACTATAAGAGGAGAACATTTACTCTTGTTGGGTACGTCATGTTCTAAGAACTTAGCTATTTGAAACCCAATCGCTCAAGTTCCATGCAAAGGACAAAAGAATCTATATCTCTTAGAATGATTTGAATGTCCAACGAAATAACTAAGAATAGATCTAGGGTCAGTTTTTTTTCTCAAAAGGGGTATAAATTCTAATCTCAGCAGGACATCCCCACACAGGAAAATGATTTAAGCTAGGCTTCCTACTAGCCCACAACTAAAAAGGTGTTTTAGGAACTGATTTGGTTGAAACACAATTAAGTATATACAAGGTAGTTCTTTTGGCTTCACCCCAAAGAAATTTAGGTAACTCACATCGGCTCATCATGCTTCTCATCATCTCAGTTAGAGTGCGATTACGCCTTTCAACTACACCATTTTGCTTAGGACTCTCAGGCATGGTATATTGAGCAACAATTCCAGATTCTTGTAAATATTTGGCAAATGGTCCCATATGTCGCCCATTCTTATCATGTTTGCATCACCACCTTAGTTAGACCATATAATTTTAATGACCTTTCCCAATTATTTTTCAACTTCAGTATTAAAAATCTAGAATTTTTCAAGAGAATCAGATTTTTCTTTAATAAGATAAATGTAACTTTATTGGGAAAAATTATCAATAAAGGTGATAAAATACTTATCACCAAATAAGATAGGAATATATGGGTTAGAGATATCTGTATGAATAATCTCTAAATGGTCAGAACTATGAGTGGAACCCTTTCTCTTAGACTTAGTTAATTTTTCTTTAATACAATCAACACAAATCTCCATGTCTCCAAAATTAAGACTAGGAAGAATGCTGACTTTTATCAGTTTTTCAATTCTATCTTTAGAAATATGGCCAAGATGTTTATGCCATAACATGGAAGAGTTGTCATTACTTAGGGGTCTTTTGGACACAATATTTTCAATATTAAAGGATGAATGAGTTTGATTAGAAACCAAGGTCAGCACATACAAGCCATTGTATAAAAAACCACAACCAATAATTTTAATGTCTAAGATCAAATTAACCTTTCCTTTTCCAAAAAAAGCATCATAATCTAAATTATCCAAAATAGAAATATAAATTAAATTACAAGTAAAAGTTGGTACATAAAAGATATATTCCAAAACAAGCTTAAAACTAGATTCTAAGCTCAAAATGATTGTTCCTACATATTCTAGTACTGCCAGGGTTTCAATAGCTACTCCAATCTTAGACTCTTCTCTACTTGGCTTTCTTTTGTTTATGAACCCATGTAATGAAATTGCAACATGGACATTTGCCCCCACTGTCAAGTCACCAAGAATTAATGGGAACAACAACTAAATTTGACTCAAAACAAACTAGGACCAATTAATTACCTATTTGTTTCTTCTTCTCAAACCAAGCTTGGAAATCAAAACACTCAAACCTCTTATGGCTCGACTTCTTACAAAAGTAACATTTTACTTCCTTTTAAGGACCATCTTTCTTAACTCCTAGGTTATAAGTCTGACCATTATCATGCCTATTAGTATTCTGAATTTTCTTATGAGAACGCTAGTGAGGTTTCTTAGGGTTGGAGATAATTTGACTCTTTCCAAATTTAGAACCAAGATGAGAAACAAGCAAGGTCGTTTGTCTACTTTCCCTCTTAATTTTCTCTTCCTCGGAGACACATTTGGAGATAAGGTCAAGAGTACTCCATGATTCATTTTGGGTGTTATAAGTTGTTTTGATTTAATTGAATTCTATAGGCAAAGAATTGAGAGCAGTGTGAACAATATAATTATTAGAGACGATAATATCAAGATCTTTGAATTTGTATTGGATGTGAACCATTTTCACAATATATTCCCTAACCCCACCAGAGTTATTGTACATCATACCCGCCGAATCACTTATTAGATTCCCAGTCTCAAAATTATTAAACACTTGATACCCTTGTCCTACTGCATGGAAAAACTCCCTAGCATTATTGGTCTCATGAAGTGCATCAACTAGATGCTCTCCAATAAACTTTTTCATAGCCAGAAGACTTAGGCTATTGGACATCTCCTACTGAGCATAAGCTCTTTTCATAGCATCGGAAACTATCTGTAGGTAGGGGAGGTTGATTCTCTTGGACAACTATATCAATATTAGTTAATTCTAGGGCAAACTTAATATCACGCTTCCATCTTTTATAATTTCCACCATTCAATACTTCAATAGTGACACTACCATTATTTAAATTCACAATAACTGTCAAAAGCAACAAGAATTCAATAAACCACATTAATAGTAGGCAATTAATATGAATAAAATTAGAACAATAGAGCTTAAATCCTCATAGAGTCTTTGTGAGTCATGACAAACTCCCCTTTGGGTAGAGAATGCCACACTAACAATTCTTCTCATGCAAGAACATTGCAAAAGCATAATAATTGTTGAAGAGTCACCTCATTTGGGAAACAAATCTTCTAAATTAATATATCTCTATCAATATGTTCTGCAGTAATAAAATCAATTATTTCACATTTCTAACCCCCTTTGAGCAGGTAAGAATGCATAATAATACCAACTCAAAATATGCATGCCACAAATTTAACAAGTTTTAATAAATAAAACACTTTGATGCAACTATTCATTTCAACCTATAAAATAAGCATATGACCGAGTTCAATTATTAATTGCCCAACTTGCACACATGAAATATGCATACAAGACTCCCATAAAATTAAATACTAGAACAATATGTACTTTGGGAAGTTGTAATTTGCATCATTCAGATTATTTTTAATTCTTTAAATATTATGTACCAAATAAAAAAAAATATAGTAATATATGTACGCGTACAATCAACAAAGGCAATCAACAAAATAGTAAAGGTAAATCATATTTACAAAAAACAAAAGAAAAATCTCATTAAAATCAGTATATACACAAATCATAGATATCATTATCGGGCAATTCAATCTCCACATAAACCAAACATTGAAGCTCCATTGTTGATTAAAATCAAAGCTCTCTGTATTATGTAATTCGGGTTTCACAAAAATTGAACAAAAATATAAGTCCCGTAATAAACACGTCAGTATATGTTTAAAAAGTCAACTATCTCAGTGTCAACTACTTTGGATTCCACAAAAGTTAAACATGACTGAATCTCTTGCATTAAAACACTATTGCATGATTAACTTACTGGGAATTTTCATCTAGCATGCCAAAAGAAAAAAATGAGAATTTTCTCCATAATTTGAAAAGATTTAATATCTATAAAATTTGATCAATAAAATTAGATTTTGATCCACAAATATATGACTATGATACCAATTGTAAGACATAATTAAACCCAATATTTATTTATATTTATGAAATTAAAATATTATACAAATAATTAATTTTTGATACTTGTTTGAGCCATGAAATTGATGATGAATGGATCCTGTAATTTTATGATTAATGGCTTTAATGGAATAGTAATATCAAAACGTGAAGTGGAGAGGGAATTAATTCAAGAAGTACTGATCAAAGTTTTGAAACAGAAATAAAATTTCTAACACAGCTTCATATTCCCCAATTGTACCAAAACGAGAAGTAGATCAAAGCTATAAAGGCAAAGGTTACCGTTTTGGCGATCACGGCGCCCCACCCCTCATCAAAGGCCCGCTTCATGACAGTATAATTAGTTTCTGAAGGACACGAACCGACAACAAATGGGTTTGGTATCTTCAACCCATTTACGGTCACACTAAGATCAGTCTCCGCACCAGCACCCTGTGCAAATACTCTATGTCCCTCCCGATTTCCACTGAATCCACGACTCGGCCGAACCACCGGAAGGTTGGCAACAGAGCTGTTGATCTGGTAAGTCAATCCAAGAGATGTCATAACAATGCCTTTGCTTCATTGTTTTGGTGGATTTTTGGAATATTTTTGAGGTGGCGCATGGGATTGAAAATGAATATCTTGGGGCTTATTCTTTTGCATTTTGGTCATTTTTTAAAATTTTTTTTGACGGAATAAGTTTTTGTGAGAAAATTTGAAGAATATGTCAGATATTTTTTTTTTTGAAAAAATATAGAGTACCATTTAAAAGTGAATTGTTTGTTTTTTATGTTTTAGGAAGAGACAAATTTTACTGTAAATGTCAAATCAATTGCTTTTTTGTTGAATTTATAGGATGAAAGTAATTTTTTTTATATATTATATATGTTGATAGTTGGATAATGATGATGTGTGTGTATGTATATATTTAATAATTAAAATATGAGTTTAATTAATTTATTTGATTATTTATTTTAAAATTTATATTTTTATAAATTTAATATTAATAAATGATGAATTATTTGTAATAAAATATATATTAATAAATATTAATTATTCATAAAATTATAATTATTTTTAATTATAAAAAAATCAGATTATATAATAATTATTAATATTAATTTATAAAAAAATTTAATTACTGTATATTAATTATAAATTAATTATTATTTATTAATTATAATACAATTATTTAACTATTTATTACTTATGATTTATGGATGAATAAAAATTATTTATTTATTTAAATAAAATAATTTTTAATAATTTATATATAAGACTTAATAACAATTTATCAAATTTAAAAAAATATTATATTATATAAAATTACATTATTTTAAATTATTTATTAAATAAATAAATGTAATATTTAATTTACGTAAATTATGAAATGTAATTAATATATAAATAATAAGTTATTTAAACAAATTAATTTAATTAATTGAATAAGTTATTTAATTACTTTAGCTTATTATTTAGTTAATACATTATTTAGTAAATATATATTTAGTAATAATCAAATAATTTTACATAAATTTAATTAATTCTCTCAATAATTACTTTAAACATATCAATATTAATTTATTAAACTTAATAGATTACTAAATAAATATCACCCTATAATCAATTTTTTAATTATAATTTTAAATAAATATGAAGATTAATATTTAATGAAGAATTTTTTTGAAGAGGATTAATTTATTTATTATATCAAATTAAAATATCTTAATGTGATATTTAATTAATACATTAAATATTAAATATTTATTTAATTAATAAGTAAATTTAAATAATTTAATTTGCTATTCAATTAATGAATTATTTAGTAATAACATAAATAATACTTGAATAAATTTAATTCATTTTTTTCAATAATTAGTTTAATTAAATTTGTAAACATAAGTTTTAGAATTTTTTAACTAGTAAAATTTATTATTTTCATATATATATATATATATATATATATGGATGAGTAAAGTGGGAGAGTGATAAATAAATGAGTGGTGTGATATGTAGAGTGAGAAAATGAGAGAGTAGATGTAGTTTTAGAGTGTAGGGTTTTTTGAGTAAATTGAGAGGAATTTTTTGGGGATAAAATTTAAATATTTTATGAAAAATATTTAAAAAATGTACCTTCATTATGAAATTTTTCGGGAGGTTGAATTTTTTTTTTTTTTGAAAAACACAAAAGAAGATAGCCTTGGAATCACAGTGTTATAGCAAAAAGGTGTTGGATGGAAAGAGACGCGAAGAGGATGCTTATGCATTTTTATTACATAAAAATGGTACACGGTCGACAAAACATTATTTATTTTAAAACTACTGGCATCGTCCACATTCCTTTTCTGTGCATAAAATACTTTTAAATAACATATATTATTTAAGCAATAATATTTATAATATTAAAAATTAACATTGTCTAAAATATAATTATATATAATTATGAAGATAACAGTCACTTAAAGCAAATTTCAAATTCTATTGCTAAATTAAAAAATAAAAAAAATAAAAAGTTATTAAAATATAGAATTTACCTTGTGATGAGGAATGTACTTGAATATATAAGGACTATTTCGATATTAAGAGGGTGTTTGGGTGAATCTATAAACTCCTCAAAATATTTTATAAAATGTTTGAGAACTTATACGATGTCAAAAAGCATTTGCTAATTTTTTTTCAAAAATAGCTCATAAGCTTTTTAAATAAAATGTTAAGGGCTTCTAAATTCTCTTTAGAAAAGTTAGGAATTCTCAATTTATTTTTAAAATCTTAACAAACTCCCATAATTTTAAGCACATTATTACAAAATTATTAGTATTAACATCTTATAAACTGTAATATCTTATTTTATTCAAATATTTTAAGAATTTATTTTTTAAAAAAAAATCTAATATTTTATAAACTTTAAAAATATTTTATAAGATGTAGAAATTTAAAAAACCATTTGAATAAATCAAGCTAACTACTCTCTAAGTTTTATTGAATGTATAAGATACGTAAAAAGACAAATTTAGTATATTAAAAATTTTCCTTCGAATGAGCCTTGAGAACTTGGTTGAATACTACGATGTTGGGATTTTTTTCCAAAGGGGCTGACTAAAGTTAGGGAAAGAAATAAAGAGACACAGCTCTTAGTCTGCCTTGCCCAGAGTTCGTCCTTCGATGAGAGATGGTACAAAAGAAAAAGACTCTCAAATATCATATTTTTTATTTTAGAGATAAAAGAGATTTTTTTTAATAGTATAGATATATTTTTAAAACTATAATCTCTTAATTAATAACATAACATGATTAGATTTTGATTAATATTCTTAACTATATACAAATATTAAAAAAAAATCAATTATAACATTAAAACTCCATCACTCCAATACCGACTTTGTTCGCCCGTCCCTTGGCTGTTTTCTTTTGTATAATCTCTTCTTTTTCTTTCTTCTTTCTTCTTTCTTATGTTCTAAAATATATATGTCCATCCAGTCAAGGAATTACTGGGGTTAAGCATTAATCACCCGACGAACTGCTGTCAAACTAGAACATTACGAAGAAGAAAAGTTAAGCATTAGAATATAATAATAACTATAAAACTTTTTCCAGCCATACTATGAATTGTTAAATATAAAAATATAATGTAATCAATAAAATAACTGAACTTCTCATTCTTAAAATTAACTTATATCTAAACGTCATTGCTAACAAACGGTCAATTCTTATTCTTATAATCTTATTACTGATATCATGATTTTTAATAATTTCTAGTTTATATATTTCAAGAAATAATGGAAAAGAAGAAGAAAGAAAGTCTGATTGAAAATTTAGGGGAAGAATTTCTTTTATAATTCAATCCCATTTAGCCCCATTTTATAACACTAATAATCATGACGTGCAGTTATAGTTCTCTCTCTCTCAATGAGAGTTTTCTGTCTCTTCATGTAAGAGCAGTTTTGTTCTTGGTTTTTTGAATGAAGGGCGGGAGATATCTCAGCACAATTATACCCACATTGTGCTCATACCAAAAGTACAGAAGCCTGAATCTATTACTCAGTTTTGACTTATCAGTTTATGCAATGTGGTGTACAAAATTGCCTCGAAAATGATTGTTAACAGATTAAAACCTTTTATGGATGTTTTGATATGTGAATCACAGTCCGCTTTTGTACCTGGGCATCTCATAACTGGCAATGTGTTGGTGGCCTTTGAACTGAACAATTACCTAAAAAAAGCTTAGACATTGGTTGCACAGCTAGAATGGTTATTAAGCTAGATATGTGCAAAGCTTCTGACAAAGTGGAGTAGGCTTTCTTGCATAAGGTTCTGCGGAGGCTGGGATTTGCTGAGAATTTTGTTGTGTTACCTCGGTCTCATATTCGATTATCCTTTACAGAGGAAAGTTTGGTTATTTTCATCCTACTAGTGTGCTTCGTCAAGGCAACCCTTTGTCGCCATACCTTTTCCCATTTTGTGCGGATGTGCTGAGCTCTCTGATCAATAAATATGAGGTTAATCATTTGCTTCAAGGTGTATCTAAGCACGAAATGGGCCTAGCGTCTCACACTTGCTTTTTGCTGATGATACCCTTCTGTTCTACCAAGCTTCTGAAGCAACAACCAACACACTCAAGTAAATTTTAAATTTATATGAGACCGTTTCCGGACAGCAGGTCAACTTGGACAAATCATCCATTGTGTTCAGCAGAAATACATCTTCAAATGTTCAGGCTGCAATTCCGCAAATGCAGGTGGTTCAACGGCATGGTAAATATTTTAGACTTCCATCAGTCATTGGCAAATCCAAAAAGGATATTTTTGCTTACATTCGAGACAAAGTATAGGCTTGTATTAAAGGATGGAGCGAAAAGACGCTATCCCAAGCTGGGAAAGAAATTCTATTGAAAGCAGTTGGCCAAGCTATGCCTACATATGTAATGGGTTGTTTCAAGCTACTGAATGGACTTCTTCGTGACATTGAATCCATGTTTGCCTCCTTCTGGTGGGATAATCCTAATTTGAGGAAGATTTACTGGTTGTGTTGGGAACACCTTGGCTATTGCATGACAGTTGGTGGCATGGGTTTTCGGGATCTAAGAGCGTTCAACACAGCTTTACTAGCCAAACAAGGGTGGCGACTTCTTAAACGACCCATTTCTCTTTGCCACTCTCTTTTCACCAGGGCATTCAAATCGAAATATTTCTTTGTGAAGTCATTCATGCCCCCTTAGGTTTAGGTTCCTCTCCATCCTTCTGCTGGCGAGGGATTTGGGAATCATTAAAACTTCTTCGACTTCTTCAGGCAGGACTCCGTTGGCAAATTGGCGATGGGACTCAGGTGCACATTCGGCATGATAGATGGCTTTCTCGTGCATCAACTATCCGAGTCTTTTCACCTTTAAATTTTCAACCCGCCGCCTCACTTGTTTTCGCTTTGATTGATCATTCAACTGGTATATGGAATCGAGACTTGGTGCTTCATGTTTTTTCAGCCGCAGACTCCGAAAGCATCCTTTCTATGCCACTTGGAGGTAACACTAATGATGATGTGGTTGTATGGCACTACACAAAGACTAGCATTTTTTCTGTCCGAACAGCATACCATATAGCTGTTTCTACTGACTGCTGAACTCAAGAGACCAGTCGAGGGTCCAATAGCCATAATAGTGAGCTTGGTTTTTGGTTTATCTGGAATTCTAACATCCCTCTGAAGGTCAAACACTTTTTCTGACGTGCAGCCCGTGATTTCCTTCCTACATAAGCTGCGTTGCATCTCAAAAGAGTTGCTGATAACCCCTTCTGTGCCATTTGCGATAATGTTGCTGAGGATACTTTACATTACCTTCTCCATTATCATTTATCTCAGCAAGTCTGGGCGCTCACCCCTTTACCTTCGGTTGCAATTAACTTTACCGCATGCTCTGTCTACCATTGGTTTTATAAAATTTCTAAAGAGATGAATCCAGATGGTTTTGCTTTGTTTCTCATTTTTTGTTGGAGCATCTGGTATATGCGGAATGGTGCCCATTTTAATGCTAAGTCTTGGTCTCCACTTGACACAACATGTTTCGCGCAGAACTTTAAGGTCAGATTTCAGCAGGCCACACTTCATCCGTTTCCTACTACTATGGTAACCACACTGCCACAATGCCGAACTCCATCTCCAGATACCATCAAAATATATTTTGATGCAGCTGTTTTCTCTGAGGCATGGTCCATAGGTTTTGGTGTTGTTGCTTGTAACTACATGGGACATTGCCTTGCTTGGAGCTCCAGATTCTTGAAGTGCAGCTGAGACCCAGAATCTGCTGAGGCGATGGCATCCAAAGTTGCTAATGAGATGTGTGTGACATTCACAAGGTCTCGGGTTGTCTTCGAAGGGGACTGTCTTGCTGTAATCCGGGCATTACGGCTTCCTTCTGCCAATTTATCATCTATAGGCCCCGTTATCTTGGACGCTAGGGCTAATCTTCAACAATTTGACCTCTTATTCCTTCAGTCATGTTAGGAGTAGTAGTGCTAACAAATGTGCTCATCATTTGGCCAGGATGGCTTCTTCTCTGCATTTTTCTCATGCTTCTGCCACTGACGTAATTTCCCAAGCTTTAGATTTGGATTCTATCTAATAAAATTCCTTACCGTTTTCTCTCAAAAAATAAAAAATAAAAAAAATAAAATCATGACGAGCCAATTGGTACACAAAAATGTAAATGGTACTTAAATTTTAATACAATAAAAATATGAAAACATAAAAATTTGGTGCTATGCAATAAAAATACTTTAGAAATATTCTCTTAGCATCTAACAGAATTTCAGAACAAATAAGGAGGGTTCAATCAATTTAATCCCAAAAGAAGGATCCACAATTGAAGTGACGTTAAAGTCGATCCAATAGAGTAAAAATACCATTTTAACAAGAAAACTATTGGAAGATGCAATCCACGCCGAAAGCGATTGACTTTGGAAAATGTAAAACTCTAACAAAATAATAAAATAACGACAAAATAAATGAAACAATTACAAAAAGTCTTCAAATCTGATTTGGAGAAAATGAAATTTGAGTGAGAAAAGGACTTATGAATAATGGGGAGAGGGAGAATGAGTTACGGAGAGCGGGAGGACAAAGAATGACAGGAAAAAAATTACACATTAGTTAGGATAATAGATATGTTAATGACTCAAACTCTTATCAAATAATTTGAGATTTGAATTTGAATAACATTCGATATATTAATCAAATTCGAATTGAATCTAATATAATATTTGATATATCAATTAAATTTTAATCGAATCTAGTAGTATTCGAATTAGGGGTGTAAATGAGTCGAGTTGAGCCCGAATCTAGTCGGCTCATTTATTAATTCGCAAGTTTGATCTCAAGTCGAGTTTGGTCGAGCCTAAATAGTCGAGCTCAAACTTGGCTCGTTGAAATAGACAAAGGCTCGACGAGTCTTATCGAACTTGACTTGATAAGGCTCATTATGGAAAAGTAAAAAACTCAATTCATTAAGTTTGGATGAGCTCAAATTCGTTTAGGTTTGGATTAACTCGAACTCATTTAGAATCAAAACAAAATTTATAATTATAAATTTTTTAAATAATTTTGTTATATATTTTTCTAAAAATAAAAAATCGAATTATTATTATAAATTTTATTATATGAGCCTAAATTATAATTATATATGTGTATATATAATAAAAAAAAGTTGTATAAACTCGCGAGCTTTACAAGTTAAATATCATTGACCTTGGCTCAGTTTGATCGATTAACGAGCTCAAGCTCAAAAAGATCGAGCCGAATACGAGCTTTTATCGAGCCAAGCCCAAATCGTTCGGAAATCGTCTCATCTCATAATTCGAATTTGATGTTCAATAATATATTAAAAATTTTAAATATATTTATTATTTTATATATAATATTAATTTTTTTATTTCTAACTTTATCCCATTTCTCAAATCCCTAGCTACTTTTATTTCTCACTCCTCTAAAAAGCCCTACCTCACGCCTTCACTCCTCACCAGAGTGGCCATCGACCAAGACTCCCTCATCGGTCACCGGCTCTTTTTCTCATCTGCTCTTCATCATCGTGAGCTCTTCCTGTTAGGTGTGTGCCCTCTCTACTCTCCATTTACTTTTTTGGTATATAGCGGTCTCTCCAAACTTCTATTTTCATTGTTTTATTTATTTATTTTGTGTGTGTGTTTTCCCCAATCTATGAGTATGTAATTTGTTCTTCTGGGTAAGTGGCTGTGTGAAATTGTGAATTGCAATTTATTTCTTTGTACTTCTTATTTTTTCATTAGAGGAAATTCAAATTTTTAGGGATAGAATTATAAGTTTTGTTTTAAGAGACAAGAGATCATGAGACTTCGAATTAAAAACAGTGATCTATTTACCACATTATACTACTTTTTTCTGAACTGATGTTTCCTTTGTGTTGTTGATAGATAGCTTGATCGATTTCTAGAATATGGTAATAAATAATTTAATTGTTTTCTTTAAAAAGTAAATATTAAATTTCATAATTTGAAGGTTTTATGATTATAATCGTTAAGTAAGCAATTATTAGATATGAAAAAATTTATTTTTGAAATGAGGAAGAATAAAAATTGAAGTTTTCATGGAATTTTTACAATGTGTAGCCAATGTGGCAATGTGGGACTTTCTTCCTAAATTTAGTACCTTCTCATGTTGGTCTAAGTCTACTTACAAAATATATGATGCTTTTTATGAGATTATGGCTGCTACACCTGTCATTCAGAAATAATCTAGAAATTGAAATCACGTAGGGCATGTGATTGTTAATGCTTTTATCAGACCAGTGAATATATTTTCTTAAATTCATTAGTGTAACTCATAGGTGATAGAGTTAAAGAGAAGAGAGATCCCAGAGGAAGCAAAAAGCAGCCTTACTAGTGCACATTTTATTTCATATTTCTTTCAAAATCTATTACATGGGCAAATTTTTGATGCAACAACAGGAATATGATGTCTAAAGACTACAAAAAGGATATAAATTATTTGCTAAATACTATTCATATATATATAGAAATTTTACCAGTGCTATTTGACAATTTGTGCAGATTATAATATCATGGATTGCCCTCCTCTATTTGTTGATGATGTTAATGTGGATGAGAATGAGTTAAATGAACAACTTGAGATTAGAGATGAACATATAGAAGAAAGTGCATCAAGGAATGAAGTTGCAATTAGTAGAAATGACGGCGAAACTTCAGAAGGTGAGAATGAAGGACCAAAAGAAAAATGTGGAAAATGAGAATGAATCAACTCCATTCCACAAAAAGAAGAGAAAAAAGACATCACGTGCATGGGAGGCTTTTGAGGTAATCACATTACCTGATGGCACCAAAAAACCCAAATGCAAGCATTGCGAGACTAAATGTGCATATTTGGTAAGTGGACCTACTAGCCACTTACTAAAACATGTAGAATCTTGTTTACAAAAGAAGTTGTTTTTAAAACAACAGAAAAGATCGCAGTTTCAGTTTGCAAAATGTAAGATGGAAATAGCCCCTTTATCAGATGGAAAGTATGATCATATGAGGTAAAGGGAAGCGGTTGCCCATTGGATTCTCATGCATGAAAAACTATTTAATGTAGTACAGGAGGATGGATTTACCTTTATGATGAAGATTAATCTTCCTCAATTTGAGAAGATTACTCATTTTCAAGCAGAGACTAATTATGTTAGTGTTTGTGAAATAGAAGAAAAGAAGTTGAAAGAACAATTGTGAGGCATTAATAAGATTTTCATTACCACCGATATTTGGAAATCAAAAGTGTAGAAGATATCCTACATGCATGTGCATAACTGGGCATTTTATTGATTCAAACTGACAACTTCAAAAGCGTGTTCTTAGCTTCATTGACCTCTCCCCTCCTCATACCGGTACTTTGATAAGTTTTAATTTTTTTTTTTGTTTTTGTGTTTTGATTGTGCTAATAGTTTTATAATGATTGTTAAAGATTAATATATTTCATGTATTGTTTGTTAGATGTTGATTTGTCTGATGCTTTATTCAAATGCATGAAAGAGTAGGGAATTGAGAATAAGATTTTTACAGTATCTATTGATAATGCTTCAAATAATGATGTTGCTCTTAGAATTTTAAAGGAAACTTTTTCGAGTAAGAAGTTGTTTTTGGGTGGCAAATTGTTTCATGTAAGGTGTGCTGCCCATAATCTTAACCTGTTGTTCAAGATGGCTTGTTTGAAATTGAATATATAATCGAGGACATTAAAGAGAGTGTTTAGATTTATTAATCACTCTGAGGCAAGGTTAAAGAAGTTTTTTGAAATTGTTCATTCTTTGGGTGTTCCTATGAGAAAATTAATTATTGATTGCCCTACTCAATGGAATTCCACATATGAGATGTTAGTTGAGGCTTTGAGAGTAAAAAATGCATTCCTGATTTTTTCCATAAAGAGCCTTCATATGTTTGTTGTCCAAGTAATGATGATTGGGATAAGGTAAAGCAAGTAGTTAAAATTTTTGAGGTTTTTTATGAGGCCACTCATGTTGTGTAAGGAGTGATTATCTAACATCTAACCTTTTTCTTGGTGTTATTTGGAGAGTAAAAGAAGTGTTGGATGAGAAAGAATTATGCGGGGAGGAGTTTGTTCGTGCCATGGTTAGGAAGATGAAAGATAAATTTGATAAGTATTGGAGTGAGCGTAATCTTTTGATGGCTATAGTGGCTATACTTGATCCTAGGTACAAAATGATTCTTGTTGATTTTGCTTTTAAGGAAATATATCTTGATTATGATGCCCTTGCAAATATTAGTAAAGTTCATGATTTACTTCATGAACTTTATGACGAGTATGTTGTTGCAACTCAATCTTGCTGCAAAGCCAAGAGTGGTCCAGGAAGCTCTTCAATGCTATAATTAGATTTTTCTTTTTGTATTAATGGGGGGCATAGGTAAGAAGAAAAAAACAATCCCTTCTGGTTTGTCTAGATTTGATCAATATTTAAACTCTGTTGAGATAATTGCTCCTATAAAGTCAGAGTTTGATATTTATTCAGAGGAGGGATTTTATAGATGTCAAAAGGAGGAAGAGGCTTCTCAATTTGATGCTTTGGCATGGTGGAAAGCAAATGAACTGAAGTTCAAGATTCTATCATAAATGGCTTGTGATGTTTTAGCTATTCCTATTAGTACTGTTGCATCAAAAGCGACCTTTAGTGCTCGGACTTGAGTTCTTAACCCATACCGGGCTTCTTTATCTAGTGAGACAATGCAAGTGCTAATTTTTGGAGGAGATTGGGTTCGTTGTCTTCATGGATTAAAGAGACAACCAAAGGCTCATGTAAGATTTACACTTTTATCTTTAATATGCATCAAATTATTTTTCTTTGCTCATTGCTCTTTATTTATTTTTGTTTTTTAGGAAGATGGAGGACCGGTGGAGGTCCTATTACAATACACATTGGCAAGTACATGAGGTCAATGTACTTTTGTTGTTTTCTTATATTTATATGATTTCCAATAGTTTTATCAACTAATGAAGTTTATTTTTGTTTGATTTATGAGTATTGTAGTGGCTATTCCATGATGAAGTGATTTAGAAAAAGATTTATGCAGTTCAAGTAATAGTTGGTTTTAGGATTCTTGGCGATTGTATGTTGTTGTGTGGTGACTATTTGGGTATGTTTATTTCATGAATTATGAAATATTGTTGCATTATGTCCTTTGGGATTTATTGACTCAAGCCTGTAGCTATTTAGTTTAGTATTTTTTATCTGAGTTTGCTCTACTTTGATCCCTCTTTTGTGGCTTGGAGGTTGTCTTGTTTTGATTATTTTCTATTATTGTGGACAATGTGGAGCTTTTTAGATAATGCAAGTGTAAACTATCATTTAATTCGTGTTTTTTTCCTCTTTGTGGAAAATTATTATTTTTTATGATTTATAGTTTTGGAACCATTGAATGTTACATATATTTGATATTTGTATTTTGGTAAATCAAGTATTTTTATTTTGTGACCACAATAAAAGGTGAAAAATCAATAAATAATTTGAAACTCAAGTAAAAAATTGAGTCAATCGAATATTTGAATAGAATCTAAATACATCGAACAGTTACTCGAAACGAATTCGAGCCCAATTTAAGATTTGAAATAAATTTGAATACGAATACAAGTATAATCAATCGAATCGAATTCGAATTCCTAGATATTCGATTCGATTCATTAATAGCCCTAATGAATACTAGTAATCCTTAAATTATTTAGATTTATGTATTATTTTTATAGATGTTTAGTAATCCTTTATTATGCGGATTTGTAAGTTACTTGTGGTGATACGTTCGGCATATCACATTGGTATAGTAGTGTAAAAATCGTGATTTTATAAATGTAAAACCTCTTTCTTTTTTAAATATATACGAGTAGTTTGATACATTCGATGCATATGTTAAAATTTTCATATCATTTTTTAATCTAATAACAGTATTTATTTCTTTTTTTTATATAATATAAATTTATTTTGATCATTTTAATATATTTATTTAATTTTTCATAAATAAACTTAAAAATTATGAAACAAAGATAATTATAGACATAAAACAAGCTAATTATAAATAGTAGTTATTATATAACTTTTAGTTATTAGAATTCAAAAAAGGAAGTAACAACATTTTAAGCAAATCATTCGAAAACACACCAATAGAAGGTATGTGCTTTATATATAACCAATTATTTTGCCACATTTGATGCATGTACTAAAATTTTTATAGTTTATAGTAAATAAAATGAATATTTATTTTTAGTATAATATTTAGTTTTTAAGTAACATTTGATATTTATTTAATTTTTTTGTTTAATGATACAAAAATTACAATAAGGTGCTTATTATGAGTGTAAAATATTTGGGTTGTAAAAATTGCAATAACCATACAAATTCTAGCTATGAATATTAAAGAAAAAAAATGAATGCATTTTAGGTACGCTATACGAAAATATATCAAAAAGGATAACAACTTTATTAATGATATATATTTAATATCGATATAAATTCTACACTACAAAAAAAACTATCATTAATGACAAAAAATTAAGTGACAGCATAAAAATTGTCATTAAATACTAATATTAAGTGACATTATTTTGTGTTTTGTCACTATATCAATTTGTAGTTTTAATGTGAATAAAGTGAGAAAAATACTTTTTTTTTCTTGTTACTAATAAGGTTTTTTTTATGATGATGATCATAATAATAATAATAATAATAATAATAATAATAATAATAATTTTTTCATATAAAATTTTCTTGTATTAATTAATTTCTCTATAGATAAAGTGACAAAAAAGTAAAATTTTCTTGTCACTAATTAGTTTATATTTAATGACAACTTAATAAAGTAAAATTTTCTCTGTCACTAATAATTTCTATTTAATGACAACTTGAAAAAACAAAATTTTCTTGTCACTAATTAGATTTTTTTTTTTTAATGACAAACTTGAAAATGTAAAGTTTTCTTATCACTAATGAACTTTTATTTGGTGACAACTTGTAAGAATAATTTTTTTCTTTTCACTAATAACAACTCTTCTACAGAATGTTGTTCCCATCTCAAGTACATTTGGACAATAGGTAAATTTATTTTGTCTCTATAGATTGAACTTTATTTCTAAAGGTATTGAATTTGATATATAACAAATGTGAAATAGTGAAACTTTGGCTTAGCTTTTGGCCTTTTAGTTTGCAGCAAATGCTGCATGAACGTAAAATTTCAGTCCATTATGAGTTAATGCAGCTAAACATAAATTAAATAGTTGTCTCATGGAGTAACTCTTTGTTTACTTCGATTCTTCATAGATTATTGTGAACTCGATGAATTTCTCAAGTGTTTCAATAATTATCCCAATTATGTCATATTCTTGATATCCCATTTTGGGTTCTAATAAAATAAAATGATCAAGCAGAATGTTTCAGTGATTTAGTTAAAAGAGACTACATTTAATATATTTTACTCGATTTGATTGGATAATACAACAAATTAAAAGTGTCAGTAAAGTATGTCTTAGTTGAACTTTTTCTTGGTAGTACTTATTTTTGGAGATTCATTATTTTTTGTTCTATAATATATTATTTCTTAGCAAATTCCATTTATCATTAGTTTTAATGACTTTCGTTGTGTGAATTTAGATTTGTATGCTCATGGATAAGAGTTGGATGTAATTGAATAGATTAGACCCTTCTTTCAATGGAGGAGTGGAGGAATTTCTTCGATTTGCTTTTTCTAGTAAAGAACCACATGAGAAAATTCCTTGTCCATGTTATATAGGCAACAACTTCTGTGATCAAACTCGAGAAGTCATTAGGTATCACTTATCTATAAACGAAATAAAATGAAGTTACACTAACTGGGTGTATCATGGAGAAGCTTATTAGGATGATTCAGATGATGAGGAAAATATTGAGAATAATATTGACACAAACGATATGAATGATGATTGTAGTGTTAATGATATGTGGGAGATGTTAAATGATATTTCAAATGATTTCTTGTGGAAGAATTCAAATGTAGAAGAAACTTCAACAAGTCCAGGTGACCCTTTTCCCCTTGGAAAAGTAGAGACATTTCTGAAACTACTAAAAGACTCAGAAGAAAATTTGTACAAAGGTTGTGAATCATATTCTAAGTTGTCTTTTCTTGCAAAGTTGTTGCATACAAAAATTAGAAGTGGTTAGACCAATTTTTGTTTGTGAGAAGAAGATATTATGTGAATTTTTGAGCTCTATCAAGTTTCTTGATGGATTTGCATCAAACATTTTGCGATGTGTGAAAGAAAAAGAGCTTATGATCTTTGGCCTTAAAAGCCATGACTGTCATATATTTTTACAGTGGTTACTTCCACTTGCAACTCGTGGTTATTTGCATAAGGATGTGTATGGGGTATTGCTTGAGCTTAGTGATTTTTTCAGAAAATTATGCTCAAAGACTATACTTGGTTGGATGAAATGGAAAAACAAATCGCGTTGACCTTGTGTAAACTTGAGCAAATATTTCCCCCTGTATTTTTTGATGTGATGATACATTTGATGATCCACTTGGCTGGTGAAGCCAAGATTGTTGGGCCAGTTCAATACTACTGGATGTTTCCTTTTGAAAGGTATAATTAAGCTTTTCATGCTTTGCTTATTTCTTGATTTATTTTTTTATGTATATGATATCTCTTAAATCATTAAGCTAGTTTACATGTTTCTTTGCACGAAATTGGGCGTATTCAAAAGATATGTGCGCAATAATAGAAACCACTTTAAGCAACGGAAAGAGCTTGGAAAATGGTGAATCTTTGAAGCCTGAAAACAACCCTGTTGCAATTAAGTAGATATAGTCATGTAATAAAAGCGAAAACTAGAACCTTTTTTGGAAAAACCAATAAACCAATTTATCCACACCACTTTCCTCATATTTTCAATCAACTACATATTTAATTCCACATATGTTTACTCTTTCCTAGTACAAATCCTAGCCGTGCACAAGAATGGTCCAGATTTTCTAGTATGAATACTATCCTAGAACACATATGTTCTTTTATTTTTCATTATTTTCTTAACAATCTCTCTTTTGCTTTTCCTTTCCCTTTTATTTCTATCAAACTTTTCCTAGTCCACTATAACAAACTACCTTTTTCCTTATCCAGTACTTTGCTTTTTCTTTAATTTTCAAATTTGACTATGTCTCCAACTCTTTTTCTAGCCACATTCTGCAAATTTTTGTGGTAGAATTAAGTCAAGTTTTGAGGATCCAAATCTGTTTTATGTAATAGTTATTGTAACTATATGGGCAACTAAAATGCATACAAATATTTAACTTATGAGTAAATTAAATGTGATCTTTATTACAACTCTTAGCTTTGGTGTAAAGAATTAGCAAGCACAATACAAAAAATCGAGCTATGCAAGATACACGACATATAGCTAGTACCAAATCCTTTGCTCGAATTTGCAAAGAGAGGGTAAGTACAATTAAGTGTTTTTCAACAACATAATTAAGTAAAATATAACTATGATTTTTGTATTTATTTGTCTTTGTAGGAAGAAAAGAATGGAGATGTTGTGTGCCCTATTAAATTGTATAAATTAACTCGATACAAATATGATGAAGGGTCTAAGGAAGGGTGTTGGATAAGTGAAATTGCAAAAGATAATTATGTGAGCTTTCTTATTTTTTTTTTCATTCTATACATGGCACATATATATTATGTTTACATTAGCCTTTTTTTGAGTTTGTATTACTTGAAAATGTTTTATTTACACTGTGGTTGACTTGAGTTGTTGATTGATGTTGTAGACAAATATATATTCTTATGAAGAAATTTGTTAGGTTAATATGTGTTTGTTTTTTGTAGGTTAATATAGTTTAATATGTTGGGTTATAAATAGTAAAAAACTCTTGTTTCGCAAGGGAAGAACTTCATGAAAAATTTGTATTCTTGAAGCTTTATATTGGTAAGTTGTAATGGTTAGTTCCTAAAGATAGATATGTTGTGGTGGGGTGGTTATTATAAGTACTACTTGTATAATTTAGAGAATTTTGTATTTACTTGCTTGGGAATGTGGCATAGTGAAGTTGTTCTACCATTTAAATGTTGAGGTCCAGCTTCAAGTCTTGTGTCATTGCTGCCAAATTATTATTTTTCAAACATCAAAACTTATGTGGAGGATTAGAAAGAATAAAAGAAATCACAGAAAATTGACCTTTCTATACAGTTATTTGGCTTTGCAGGTTCTGCTACCATGTTCACCAAAAGTAGTACATATATAATTTGATTCTCTAAGTTATCATCTTATTTATTCTAAAATTTATTTTGTTCATTTTCAGATAGAAGATGTGAAAGAGTTCGTTGGCATCTACAGTTGAAATGTTCAAGGATACTTTTAAAATTCTTTGAATGATTAGTAGATATGTCAAACATGTTCAAACCAAACCTATGTTTTTTGATATGTTTAGCAAAGAAATCAAAATATGATTTTAGGGATTGTAAACGTACTACTGAATTTCTTTTATAAATTGGTACTATGATATTCTAGTTTTTGTTAATGATGTTCTTCTACAATTAGCTTAATTGATAAATCTTAGGATATATATATAAAATTGATAGGAATGTAGGATATTATGGGATTGATAAGAATGTAGGATCTTGGGGGATTGACAAAAATACAGGATTGAGAAGGAAAAGGGATTGATGATAATGTAGGATAAAGCTTGGGAAGGGATTGAGGTACAACAAAAAAGAAAACAGTGACAACATGAATTCTTGTCACTAAATCTAGCACTTTTTTTGTGACAACTTATTTCTTGTCACTAAACATAACATGTTTTGTGACAAGAACTTTATCGTTTAGTGATAAATTGTGTTGTCGCTAATTAGATATGAGGTAGTGACAACTTGAGTCTTGTCATTAAATTGAAAAGCTTAAAGTGACAAAACTCTTTTATTGTCACTATAGAGATTTAGTGACAACATTGTGACAAGAATTTATTGTCACTAAATTTAATTAGTGACAAGATTTTAATATTTTGTGACAATAGATGTTGTCACTCAAAAGCTTATTTGTTGTAGTGCTACACAAGTTCAAGAATTAGTAGTATACTCCTAATCATGCCAATTGGTTCGGCAATTAGATCAGTAGTTTTACCAAGTTTCTAAAAATAAGGTGTTTCTTATTTCTTTCTTTTTATTCTTTTAATAATTGGTCTAAAATCAAGTTATTTTCAGAAAAAAAAATTTATAAGCCAATAATTTTGAACTAAAGCACTAAAATATGAATAAAAACTACCTAATGGCTTAGTGTCAAATTACTCCAAACTCTAACTTCTAATTTACTACATAAAAAGCCAATTTGAAGTTATTTTATGATAGAATTGTACGCCATAATTTGATTTGAAATCAATTATAAGAAAATGACATTGCTATCAAGCTCAATCATAAATAGTGGTGTAAATAAGTTCAATCAAGCTCGAATTTAGCAGACTCAAGCTCGACTTATCTATTAATTAACGAGCTCAAGTTTTGGTTCAAATTTGGTTGAGCATGAACTGTCAAGCTCAAGCTTGGCTAATTGGAATAGGTAGGGTGTAAATGAGTCGAGCTCGGCAAAAATTGCAGGCTTGAGCTCAAGCTGGAGCTAGCTCACTAGAAAATTTTAAATTAAATAAAAATATTTAATTATTAATATATTATAATTATAATAATAATTAATAAAATAATTTAAATTATAATTATAAATAAAAATATATATTATAATTATTCCTATACTTATTTAAATTATAATATATTATAATTATTTAATTCTATATAAAAAATATTTAAAATTAAAAAAGTAAATTATTAATATATATTAATTAAATAATTAATATATAAAAAATATTTAAAAATAGAAAAAAGCTCATGAACTGACTCATGAGCTTTCAAACAATTAAAATAAAGCTCGAGCTCAACTCATGTTAAAGTTTGAGCTCGTGTTGAGCTATAATTAATCTGGCTCATGAGCCTTGTGAGCCTGCATGACTCATCTTACACCCCTAGGAATAGGCGAAGGCTCGGCAAATTTTATCAAGCTTGACTTGATAAGGCTCGTCATAGGAAAGTAGAAGAGCTTTATTCATATAAGCTTGGATGAGCTTGAGCTCATTTAGGCATAAAACAAAATCTATAATTATAAAAACAAAAAATGAATTATTATTATTATTATTATTATTATTATTATTATTATTATTACTGCTACTGCTGCTGCTATTATTTACTTATCTTTATGAATTTTTTTATATAGGCCCTGATTATAATATGTGTGTGTGTGTGTGTGTGTGTAAATATAAAGTAAAAAAGATTGTTTAGGCTCACAAGCTTTTCGAATTGAATACCATTAAACTCGGCTCAGCTTGAGTCGTTTGACTAACAAGCTCGAGTTTAGCTCGGTTCGGGCTAAAAAATATTGAGCTAAATATGAGCTTTTATCAAGTTGATTTCAAATCGTTCGCAAATCATCCCATCTCATTTACACCCTTAATCATAACACAAGAAAAATTGGAATTTCTAGCAAATAATTTGGGAAATGAATTCTAGTTGAAGTAATTAAATTGAGACTTCAATACTATAAGACCTTGATTAATATTAATCAAAGTGGGATGCTTACCAAATTTTGTACTAGTTAATAATAATGAGCAGATTATTCATTATGAATTGTTAGTAATTATTTAGGGACTAGTTAGACTAGACAAATCGAGATTACCAATTTGCCATCCTTTAGGCTGATGTAGTAGCCGTTCACTTGTGCTTTTATAAATTTGGCAATTTGCAGAGGATCATACCTATCTCCCTATCCCTGCAGAGTCGCAGACATGGTTATACCCAAAAAAAATATTTGGCAGTTGTTTCAGGTTGTTCATTGATTACTTGCAAGCTGTAGATGATTTCTTAATGTAATGAACTAATTCACTTTGCAGACATGAAAATTTTGATGTATATTATGCATTTACATATCTGAATATTATATTTATATTTTGAATATTTTCAAATTAAATTTTAAAATTGAACAAAATATTGAATCGATGAGCAAATTAAATACCATCATGTATGAAATTGAAGTGTTTAAACCAATGAGCTCTTGTCGTAATGGTAAGGTGGAGGCTCTGTAATCAAGAGGTTTTGGGATTGAGCCTCACTAAATATAAATATTAATCTATTTTCATAATACTTTGTTGTCATATTTGGATGTTGTCCTAATTTCTAACCCAAAATGACACCACGCCTCTGTGGCTAACTAGAGTATCTGCAGTCACAAGGAGGTGGGACTTTGAGGTATTTCCTAGTGAAAACCCTTGTATTTGTCCCAATTGATGATACTCATGAAACTATTTTTATTATGTTATTATATATATATTTATCCGTGACATAATTTATAACTCTCGAATTGCATCCTATAATTCTCTCTACCCAACTCAAGTTTTATATTGAGACAAATCTCAGCAGGATGGATCCATGACAATCTTCTTGACAAGTTTCCTTGTCCTGCATAGATTCTCAACTACCTCTTAGTCATGCCCCTGAGCTCGGCATATTGAGTTTGCACCCTCATGCAGTTTAGAGGTTACTCGAACTAATTACTTAGCAAAGGCTCGTCATCTGCCGTCAGCTTGGTTTGACCGTCAAATTTATTCCTCCTTTAAGGCTCATCTAGGACAATTGACTCAATAAAGACTCAACTATTTAGATTAAGCATCCCAATCCAACTGATGGGCATATAAGCAACATATTTTTTTTATATTGATTATGAATGATGAATAAGTTGTACTTCATAAGTTTGAAATATTAACATAATATTTGAAGTTTTGTTTGGCTATGTGATATTAAACAAGTTTAGCCAAACACCCTCTTAGAGGTGTTTAAAATATCTCATAAGCTCCTACATCTTATAAGATATTTCAGAGTTTATATGATGCTATATCTTATTTTAAAGATAAGCTCTTGAAGTGTATGGGTAACAAAAGACCTTGGAGCTTATAAGATGTTTTTATATTTGGTGAGAAAGAGAACTTATAAGCTTTTTTCAGTGTTAAAATAACCAAAAAGGCATAGAGCTATTGATATCACATAGGTAAGTTATTTATACATCATCCCTATTCCATTATAATTAATATTTTAAATATTTTTTAAAATACTCTATCAAACTAGTTCATTATTATAACAATTTTGATGTATTAAATAAAAGACATAAATAGTAAATTTCTTATAAATTTCATATAATTTCCAATGTAGTTAATCCATAATTTTTAGTAAATATAGTATCAACATAAATCTTAATCTTGTTTGACCATCATAGTTCATCATTAAGCATATAAATTCTTTAAATATTATGATAACCCACCATTCACTATTTTAAGTCTATTAAAAGAAATTTAACTCAATATATCTCAAAGCTACATTGAAATTTTAAAGTACTATAAAAACTTTATACTTACGAGTCATAAATGTGCCTCCCTCCCCCACAAAAAAAAAAAAAAAAAAAACCCTTCAAAACTATCAATAGAATTTTTAACCAATTTGAACAATTTCCATAGCAATTGAATCATGCTGTGCCATCTAACAAACACTCTTAGTATTATCTTCATCTTCTACATTAGTATATTTATTTTAGTAACGCGTTCAGTGCATGGTGCATAACTTTCATCCTCAGCTATTTGAAATACCTCATCTACAATATTTTTCTTCCTTGTATAATTTTGAAAAGCTATAGTTGCTAGCATGACTTCTCTTTGCATGTCAATATGAAAATAATGCATATCAACCAAAATATTCTAGCGTGCTTTCCAAACTCTAAAAGTTTGTTCAATAATATTTTTGCATGAAGAATGGAAGTAATTGAACTTTTCCTTCAAGTTTCTTGGTGCATGTTGGTGCCCACTTCTTGCTTCTTATGTTCTCTCCTCAATATGGACCTATATATATTCAAACATATGCGAGTAGCCAACATCGACCAAATAATACTTTTTCTCCTTTTCGATAAGGAAGTTGAGATCCAATCTACAAATAGCTTCTCCAAATATCCTATTACCATGAGCAACTCCTTCCCTTCTAGCCCAAGTAAATGTAAAACACATATTAAAACCACAGCTACAAGAATGTTTTGAGTGTCATACCTTTTGCGCCCAATACATGGTATTGCTTGTCCATGTGGTAGTCGAGCCTTTACATGTAAGCCATCAATTGCTCCAATGCAATCCTATAAATACAAAAATGCAAAGAAAGTGTTAGAATACATGAGTATACATATCTATTATCTAATTTAAAAATTACTTACATAAAAATGGCTTTTATTAATAATGTTGTGGCCTATGATATCCTATTCCCTCGTTATACTCATGATGAGGCCTAATTATTTCATTGATTAGCTTACTCACCGCCTTCAAAACTATATGAAAATATCTTGAGATAGTTTCACCAGAATCATTAATTAGCAGTCTAATTATTTCATTGATTGGCTTACTGACCGCCTTCAAAACTATATGAAAATGTCTTGAGATAATTTCACCAGAATCATTAAATACCTCTTGCATCAACTTGTTATCCACACCATGAGCACATATCATCAAAAATATCCCCATTTTTTTTATAAACAAAAATTCCTCTTGTAGGATGAAGATCATACTTATGGGTCAATTCATGGCACAAATCTAAGAACATAGATTTTTCAAGACGGAATGCTTGATAACATCTTACTGCATGCCCATTTAATATCTTCTTTAGAAATTGATGACCAGTGCGCATGTATGTTTGACGTGGAACCTTAGAAATATAGTTCTCATAATATGTTAAAATACTATGCATGGTTACTTGACACAAAGTCCACCAATCCAAATCTTGTTGAATCTGATGGTTATAATCACTCATTTTTGCATCATCAAAGCTATTTAGACTAATCAACAAAAGATTTGAAATATCCCAAAGCTCCATTGAACTACAATAAAATCATAAAAAGGAAATTAATATCTAAGTATAGGAATTTCAATCCAAGATAAATGGTTTTTAATGTAGAAATCAAACAATCTTTCCCTTAATTGTAACCAAGTAGTTGTTTACCAATTTAGTCTAGGTATGGTAGCTACCAATCAGATGAAATTATCTTGCATTAAAGAAAAAATAAATCATGATATTTGCTTACATCCATGGTGGGCATCCAAGAAAGAAATAAGGGTTGAGAATCTTGGAGATTGATTAGTGAGAAAGAATTTTAGTATGTTAGAATGTCTTTTCTGTGGTGCTTTCTATTGGTGGACATGGGGGAATTTAAAAGGTGAATGGAGGAGTAAAGAGATGTTAAAATAGGGGTTCTTTACTTTTTTCTTTTTTTTTTCAAATGGAAAGGACTAAAAATTGAAAGAGAAGTGTGTGGGGGTATGAAAAAAAAGGGATTGTAATAATAGATAGAACTTGCACTACCAATCTATAGAAGAAAAAAAAGGAAAGCAAAATAGCCTAGATATCCAAGAATAATAGCACTACAAGATAGAAAAATAGAGAAACAAGTGATGAATTTCTTATTAGATATATATAATGATGTATAATTTGATTTTACATGGAATTTTAGATTAAGAGATTATTAGTAATTACTTTAAATAATGCCAATTGAAGTAAACAAAAGAAGTAGAATCTTTGTCTGCCAAAATATAAACATCATCTTTAAATAAGAACTACCAAAACATACATCAAATTTCTCTCACATACATAATTAACACCAAAATAGTAATGTCACAAGCTCAACTAACTTTAACATCAACAATTTTGCAACAAAAGAGAATAAAAAAGATGCTATCTCAACTACTACAAAGTCAACAATTTTTCTTAAATTGATTATAGTTAAACTCTAGCCAAAGACTCATGATAGGGTTGACTAGCAAACACTTCTCGCATATCTATTTTGCCCAATAAGTTACATGAGCAACTCCAAAGTTCACTTTAGGGTACTATTTTAGGAACATTGCCCAACATCTCCATTGTAGCCCCAATAGTTATCTCTGTTAATGGTACAGAGCTAGTAGTGCTCATGTTTGTCATAAACTATAAAAGGGAATAAATATCTTCCTTCAATGAAGTTGTCCCTTAAACCTTTTTCTTCCCTTTACTCTTTTCCCCACTGAATTTTCTTTTGATGTTTTTCAAAGATGGGAAAATAACTTCATTACCAACATCACTTGCTCTTTTAGTTCCAGATTTTATGCTACACTCCGTTATTCCTATATCCTCAATATCTTCACTATTGTTAATTTACACATGCTCATCGTCATGTTCTTTTGATTCACTATCATCCTCTAACATTGCTTCTCCATTATCAATCTCATTCTCAAATCTTTGGTTATGTGCCTGTGCTCTTTCTCCTACGGTAGCAACATTAGAAAATAGCTTATCATATCAAAACTAAATCAAAGATAAGTCCTTGTTCCTAAACTTGCTATAGTCATTGTTTTCCTACAAGAACAATTATACTAAAATTAACCTTAGTTTGATAAGTAAAGCAAAATATTTAATTATGTATAAGATTAGTGTTCAAAAAATTACTTTAGTTTTCTCTCCCACAACTTATCAGAAGCATCAAGTGAGTTTTTCATCAGATCCCAACCTGCTTCAGTCTTTTTGTGCATTAATTTTCTAAATAATATCCGATCTTTCTTCATAGTATTCCAATGATTTCTAAGTTGTTTGTAGACATAGTTTCTACTAGTCATTTCATTAAACCTCCTGACTAAGATTTTCCACCCACTAATATTGAAATGACTATTTGACCTATTACCTTTTCTAATTTCCTCCTCACACAACTCAGTAAACTTAATAGATGAAAACGGGACCCACATTACAGAGAAGCCCCCTTTACTTGACTCACTTGCTTTACTTACACCCTTACTTTTACTTTTACCAAATTTTGGATTTGACGTCACTCCTTTATTTATTTTCTCTTAATTCTCCATTTAGAATTCACCTCTAGTTACCTATAAATAGGAAAAACGTAGGAAAGATTGCTACATTGCCATATATAATAAAAACTTAAAACTAGATCTGCCAGTAGCTCAAATTTTATTTAACATAGGAGAAGGAAGAAGGATCCATATGTTCATACTAGTAATGGTACGCATTAGCAAGAATTGATAAATAATTTAGCACTCTTAAGCAAATCTCTTAACCAAAT
>JACGDI010001573.1:773777-804286 GCA_014898725.1 Jacaranda copaia | reverse complement strand
AAACTAATCTAGATATCAAGAAAAAAAAAGGCTGTTAGTTTGTTGGATTAATTTGTTGAAATTAGATTATTGAATGAGTCGATAGAAAATTTATAATTTTGCTCAACAAACTACAAGTAGATGTTATTTTGATCAAGTATTGCACATAGCATAGCTAGCAGATACAAAATGGTTCTCAAAGGAGTTTAGGATAATTTCTCTCTTTATTATCTCTTTTTGTTCTAACCTCAAAATTCATCATAAAGAAAAAAAATTAGTAATGTTGTCAAAGTATAATGGTGGAATCAACACAAAAATGAATTATCCTTTGCTTCAGTCAAATTAATGAAACCTCAGTAACATACAAATATAAAGAGAAAAAATGAATTATCCTTTGGAGAACTTAGCTTTTTCCTACATAGGAGCATTTATTATTAACAAGGTATAGAACACTTACAATTTAACTGGGAAGTAGTAGTACCTATTTTCTCCTATTACGTTTTCTTTTTTACTTCATGGAATATATCTGTTGGAAGAATATAAAATTAATTGTCATTTTGCTTCGTAGAAAAACTCATAAACAAGGGTAGTAAAAAAGGCCTGCACATAAGCTATTAAACACACAAATAAAAGATGTTCTTCACTAGAAAAAAATACAAAAAAAGTTAAAATATACTTATGAAAACAAGAAACTAATAAGTGAAACACAAATTAGAGATTCAATCATATTGTTGTGTCTTATCAGACAAAGCCAGTTGTTCAAAATTTTTACATACTTTCTAATTACAGGTCTAGTTCCCATTTATTGATAGGGGATCACATAGGCAGCTAAATTAGGAAAGGCCTTTTATTTCCCACCTAAGGGCTCAATAATAATGCATTTCAAATCTCATACCCTAGGATGACCACACCGCTAGACAGTCTCATGAGTTTCATACTCCCACTTAAATGAATTTACAACAAAATCTCCACCCAAGTCCCCAAATAAATTAATCCATAGACACGTGAATATCGAAGCACATTCCAAAGATTAAAACCAAATTAAATCAGAATGACTAATTTAGCAATTAAAATATATGGAAAAAAAAGTAGCTAAAACCAATAGAAATGTAAAAGGTAGATCTTCAGGAGCTGTATGAGACTACAATAACAACCACCATCACCATTCTCTAAACTAAAAATTTGTTCAGTAATAGAAATAAAAGGATGCAAAAACAAACCAGTCTCAACTCACCACAAGAGGAAAACATTGTGTTGTGCCAGTCAAAACTAACATAAAATGAGCACTCCTTGACCACATCCATGCATATCTAGCTATTGAAATTGTTTCGATAGCACCACCACAACACCATGAACTGATTAAAGTAGCAAAAGATGTTGTTAGATGTAGTAAATTAGAATATTATACAAAATAGAACAAAAATCATTTCAAATCTTGACAAAAATCAATCGATTTAATCAATAATATAGTTTAAACCTTACCATTATTTTGAGAAATCATGACGGAGTGATTGATTCCAGCATTATTTCACTAAAAAATCCATAAAGAGGAGGAGAGTAGATGTTGGTCTGGCATTACAGCTAGACATAAAGTTTTTAAGGTTTGAAGAGTGAATTCTATAGAGGATATATCAAAAATTTGAAAAAACAACAAGGATAGTTTTGTTATTTTAAATGTTAAGCTTATGGAGCTGATAAGATCTTGAAAAATAAGATGGGGTGAGCTTACTTCTTTTCTAGAAGCTTATAAGCACCAAACAGCTTATTTTATGATCTTATATGCTCTAAAAAAAAAAAAAAATTAGCCAAGCACTTTTGTGGAGCTTAGAAGTTCTTTAACATCTTATATGCTATTTAGAAAAACTTATAAGCTCAGCCAAATGCCCTTTAAATAAATATCAAGTTGGAGGATAGAGATATAGAGTTAATTTAAAGTCTTATTGTTTAGGTATAGTAGAATATAAATTTCATGGATCTTGGGTTGGTTAGTGTAGGATAGAATATAAGGTCTTATTATTTTGAGACTTTAGGCTATGAGTTTAAATAGAGTAATATCCAATTAAAAATAAAAGTGATATAGAAGAAGTTAAGACCCAATTTTATATTCAAGTGAGGGAGAGTGTCGAAATTCTAACAATCAAGTAAATCATGTTCAAGAAGATTGAAAGGTGGTCAAGCTAACAATCAATATTTTTAAAAGTGGATTTAATAAAGAACTAGTGATGTTTTCAATCGATTCAACCGATGTGACGTTCTAATAACTTAGGTAATATTTGGATATAAATTATATGTTTTGGGAGAATGAGTTTTGGGAGTGGGGTTCGGGGAAGTGATGTATATTTGTTTATGTTTTGGGAATAATTAACAAATTATTTTGAAAAATTTTGATATATTTATTTCTGTTTTAGGGGGAGACAAATTCTATTGTAACAATCAAATCAATGCTTTTTTGTTGGGCTTTGAGGATGTAAATGGATTTTAGTAATATTTTGTATTATGATAATAGTAATAAAATATTGTAATATGTAAATGAATGTATATGTGATGATTGGTAATGATTGTGATGTAATTTTGAAATTATTGGTTGAATGATGTTGAAGTTTAATATATTAGAATAATATATAAAATATATATTATTCTTAAATATAATTGATTAATTTTTGGTATAATATTTGGTATATAGTAGTATTGGTGGTTTTAGGGTAAAGAAAAAATTAAATTTATATATAAAATTTTTAATGGGGATGTAAAAATTCTTTTAATAGAAACTCATGTTATTTGACAACAGACGAATGCATAATGCCACACAATTCATATAGAAACGATGTCCACATCAATAATCCACACAATCAAGTACCTATTTTAAATGCTAATGAGAGTACCACTCAGAACTTGCAATTCCAAATCATAAAGATGAGTACAAGATACAAGCATCAAGAAAGTTGGTGAAAGTACGTACAGTGCCAAATACA
Source organism: Jacaranda copaia (assembly GCA_014898725.1). Classification (NCBI taxonomy): domain Eukaryota; kingdom Viridiplantae; phylum Streptophyta; class Magnoliopsida; order Lamiales; family Bignoniaceae; genus Jacaranda; species Jacaranda copaia. The sequence continues at coordinate 801,335 of JACGDI010001573.1, read as the reverse complement.
TAACCTAAACATCATTGGTGTGGGGGATTTGGGGAAGACGTAGCCGTGGTGGTTGCTATATATGATCGAACATCCTCAGAGGTCTTGATGATGATGTGATTTGTTAGGGCATCCCCTTCTATCCTTCCATTAGATAGGTCAGATGCACTTTTGTGTGTGAAAATGTAGCATTACTCGAGATACATAGGCTCTCCAAACATACGAAACTATTGTTGTTGAATGGTTTCCTACATAATGGCAAATCAATTTATGGAATAACAAGTAATGGCATGCATGTATATATATATATATATAGGTAAAAAAATGGTGATTTTACCTGTCAACGTATGCCCAAACTATGCGGAGGAATGAACCACATTTGACTGGGGATTATAATGCATCCTAGGTGTAGCCATGCATTTGAGAAATGCATTATATCAACAATATAGCTATTAGACCTTGTTGTTAATGTCATCAACTATCCTCTATCTCTCAAACGTATTGGAAAATCGACGTGCAATCTGGGAGCACTCATGTATTAATACCTTAGCAACAGATAGGTCTCTATTTGGGATAGCAGCTATCAACATATTGCTCCAATATGCATCATAAAATATGCTATACCAAAACTCATTATGAGGTGGTGACCTCTCGATGGCAATTCTTCTCATAGTATAAAACTATACTATTGAACAAACATTGAAATAAACAATTGTCCAAGATATAAAATAAGGAAAAAATAAATGACAAATGAAACTAGTATAGTCCAAATATCATTTTAATAGCAAGAATTTAGTACATCACACTCACGCAATCAACATACTTCACATAAGGTTCAGTATAAACATAATGGAGTTGAAATAGTAAATAGTAGTAGTACAAACATAATGGGATAGAAATGGTAACTAATAGTATTGAATCATATTCAAGATGATATCGGTGGTCGTTGTGTTGATCGAGCTGTATTTGCTTAGTTCATGTGCAATAATCTAGATTATCTAGATGTTCTCATTCTACTACGATATACAAACTCGATCCACAATGAAATTGGCCCAATACTCGAACCCCTATTAGTGTCATGCTCATACGTAGCTAGCATGTTTACTGTAACTCAAGTAGCATAAGAAGATGGAATCTCGAGCCTGGAGGACCCCTGATAGCACAGGAAACTATGTGTTGTGCCGGTGTTGGAATCGGACAATATAATATGGTGCTGTTGCCCACCTAATAACTGATCATCATGATTTGCTGGGGTTTGCTCGCAATGATTGCGATGTGGTGACGGTAGTAGTTATGTTTTAAAAATCTTAGACAACAAAGCATACCTAGCCTTCCTTACTGCATAGTATCACTTGGCTAGTGGGTATGCCTGCACAAGCGAGGAAAAATAGTATTATGAATAGAACATGAACATTTACGTCTGTTAGAAATGAAATTGATCATCACACCCAACTCTTTCTATGGCGAACGTCGACTGCAAGTAGGTTGGGATGCAAATATCACTGGTCGCCAGTTCATAGGAAATGTCTAGATTGGTGACGATCACATTCATAGTATCATGGAGTTTCTTAAGCTCGTGAAATTTTTGAGTCATAAACTCCTCTGTGAATAGACAATAAAACTAATGTTCTAGTTTGTGAGCTATCTTAGGTATATAGATCTATGCATACATCTCATTGGTAAGTAATATAATAGAGTTTACCTTAAAAAGTATATGAATAAAATGCTCCTTGATATCAAGGCCCCATTCATTTGGAATAGGCCTCCCTACATCGTCAATCGATATATGTTGACTCATCCCTGCATAATATATACATGAATAAGGTCAAATGCTAATTCCATTTACACAATTACAAAATAAGCGGTTAACTTGATATGGCAATGAACAATCAATAGAGGAAAATAAAATAACTCCTACTTTAGAACATTAGCATATTGCTTAGTATGGGACTCCACGTACTTAAGATGAATTATATCTTTAGTAAAACAACGGCTAATACTATCAAAATAAATAGTAATATACAAATTCAACATCCACATAAAGACAACAGCAGCATATGATTGCTACGGTGTGGTGCATGGGGTAGTGTGCCCTAACTATTCTAAACAGAGCTCTACTCATTGTGGTAGCCGCCAACCATGGAGGCAACTTCTAAAGAAGCACATGTGGATATATCGATGCCATATGTATCATATATCAAAAATAACAATCGTACAAGTGATAAAACAACATTTGAAAAAAGGTTTTCTAGAAAGAGCATGCTAGTTAGAAAACTTAGAAATAATTTATCTAACATAAACGGCAAACAAATTTATGGATAATATAGTTTGGTGAAACAAAGTTACAAAGGGTTACAAATAGGTACCATGACTTATGAAACATATGAAAAAAAAATGCATACAAATAGACTAACATATATATTCAATCCTCTCTCTCTGTCCACATCTAATCTGTCAAAGCATCATGGAATACAGCCTATGCATGGATGTCTTGTTAACTCAGGTGACTACTATGACAAAAGGTCTCTTAGTTAGGCTCAAGTTCAGGTTTTGGTGTCGCAAATATATTATCATCTTGACTAAATTTATGAATGAATTTGTGAACAACAGGGCATGCAATGACAATGTCAGTTTGTTTGGTGATGATGTAGCTTAGCATGCCTTTTGAAAGGATCAAAAATTGCTTGTTTAAATCCCAAATGTGCACTCAATGGTATTCCTCAATCATGAGTGACAATAGTTGAACATCTCCCTTAGCTTATCGTACATAGTAGCCCCCTCAAATTGTTGAAGTTGGTATCAGGACTATCTGTAGGGGGATAAGAAGCATATGTGGTTGGTGAAGCCAACGTCTACAAGGTAATACTTCCCTATAGAGAAAGAAACTATTAACATTATGCTTGTAGCAGTCAAGTAGGCTAATGTTGATGGGACTTTATAAGGTTAGATGAGCTCTGCAAGTTAAAAATAAATTTTAGACCTAGTAGGGGGAAGAAAAATGTTGGGTCACTTTGTATGGCATTAAGCAATACTCTTACATCACTAGCATTGCCCTATATTTGGCATACACATATATCTAGTTGAAGTCTGCTATGGCAAGGATATTTTGAGACACATGCCCTTTTCATGAACGATATGCATTTTGCTTATAAACAAGTACCCAAGCATGGACCAATGTTTCGTCGATGGCTCCGACCACATCCTATTTAACAAACACACTATCTTGTTATGCTTTTTTAATTAACAACAACATAATAGCTAATCAGTGTACTTTTCTAAAACTGTACTCGAGAATATGGAAAGAAGTTGGGGTTTGATTGAATTTAATGCAGCACATCATTAAAATTGGGGAGAGAGATTTAACTCCGGAGGCAGAATGTTGGGTACCTTAATTACATGGTAAATGCGATGATTCACCATCTTGAGAGAGTGTTGGAAACATTCTATAGTATACCTTTATCTTTAATGCCCTCCCAAAATCTACATAAACACAGCAAATTCCTCTATGGGCAAAACTTAACATTGACGTGTTTATGTTAGAAGCCCACAACTTGTTAATTCATGAACCACGCGTTATAAATGTTGGCTTTGTCATGTGCAAGTTATCATAGAATCACTCGGGGTGACCATCCATTATCTTTCCAACCCAATCCACCCGTCATAGAATAGATGTGTTATGCGGCTTCTATCAATATATAAATTTGGTAGTACTACATTTGCAACAAAGAAAATATCTTTAGCTCCATCTAATATGTCACTGTTGGGCATGCTAGGTGATCCATCGTTGTACTCAAACTCATCTTCATTTGGAGGTGGGAGCTCAATCCACTTGCCGTCTATGTCACAAATACTTCATCATAAACTAATCTAACATAGAGATATAATTAAAATGTGAAATGCTAACATAAATAGGTGCCATATAGTTCTTATATACCAAAGCATTAATTAAACTAACAAGATAAGTACACAAACAACATAAACCAAGAAAAGATGTGGACAATTGACAATTTATGATAGATTAAGGAAAGATTAGGATAGCCTAATTGCTTAGTAACTCAATCCAAATTCTTCTCTGTCTATCGTCTAACTATAGGAAAAATGCCCTTATTGTCGTACTCCGAAGAGCATTAATAGCCCTTTCTAACATATGATTTGATGGGCCCTCCATGTGATGCAATGCATCTACATATTTAGCAATTGATTCTTCGATTTTTAGCCTAATCCTTGCAAACTTTGCATCTATCATGCCATTCCACTTATCTATAGCTTTCTCCAATCTAGATTATCTTTCCCTAGCATAGTACTTCCTCTTTTTGCCCTTAAATGGTCTTGAGGATCCCTTGCCATGACTACCAGCTATATCAGTAAAGTCATTAGGTGAAGAAGTCAATTGTTTGGAACCTCCACTATTGCCTCTTATCTGTTATCACTCAGGGTTAGATTATTGTCAGTAGCTAGTTATGGTTAGGTAAATGACCTTGCATATGACCTGGTATCAAAAGTTCTTTGAGAACATCTCAATACAAAAATAGTAACATGGTAGTCCATGCTCTAGCAAATATGCATGGTTCGAGTTTTTCTAACAAACAGTCAAACCAAACATTTAGCGAATAAGCATTAAAATTACAAAAAGAAAATTATAAATGCTATACCAAGATCCATTGGGCGAGTTGATCAGCGCTGCTCATCACTGTGTTTCACTCATAATCCCACCCATACCCTATACCGTACATGATTAATGTATGAAACATGTGCCAAGCTTGTTGCATCCTATTCCATTTGGTCTTCAAATGCCTTGCATTAAACATATATATAGGTTGGACCTTTGCGTTAAGCTTATTACAAATCTTATTTCATGTGTATTGTAAGAAAGTGGTGGAAAGTAATTGACCTACTTGGAATTTCTCATAGGCAATCTCAATTAACAATTTCTCATTTGCAAATGGCTGGCTAACGTTTGGTGCCTACCGGACCAGCCTTGGCTTCCTTGTGAGGGTTCATACTCGTCTGGATCCATCTAATTCATTTTTGTACATAATAATTGAATAATTTACATTATGACTATAATATTTGATGACTACCATAGAGGCACGTAATTAACTCAATAGAAGCAACTAATCATAAATAATAAAATATTAAATTATAAATTCCACTTCATTTAAATCAAAATAAAATGTTTTGATAGCATGACATATGTATGAATTTATATGCATTGATTGTTAACTTCTTCTTTTTTTTTTTAAAATCAATCGGCTATATAGTATGTATTGCTAGAAAGATGAAACGAAACACCTTACAGGATGGTGTTGGCTTAATATACTAAGGTTTAATAATGTATATTTAATAATCTATTTTTAATTATTAGTTCACCTTAGTAACTCTTAACATTTGGCTTAAATCATTACTTAATTAATTTCATAATTAAATACTTTTTTTAATTACTAGTTCATCTTAATAACCCAAAATATGTGTCTTACATCTCTTCCATTAAATAATATATTTTTAAATAGTAGTTCACCTTGGTAACTCTTAATGTGTGGCTTAAATCACAAATTAATTAACTACATTAAAAATAAATAAATAAATTACTAGTTCACCTTAATAGCCCATAATATGAGTCTTAGATCACTAGTTAAATTAATTTTATTAAATATTATAGTTTTAATTACATTGTTAATCTTAATAACCCATCATATGTGTCTTAAATCACTAGTGAAGTAATTAGATTTAATATTCTCTTTTAAATTACTAGTTAAACTTAATAACCAATAATGGGTGTCTTAGATCACAATTAATTTCCAAGATTTACCATACAATCTCTAATGACTAATTAAACTTAATAACAAAAAATGTGTGTCTTAGGTCACTAGTTAAGCTAATTCTATTAAATAATCTATTTTTAATGACCAGTTCACCTTAGCAACTCTTAATGTGTGGCTTAATTCATTAAAGAATTAATTAAATTTAAAATGATTATTTTAATTACTATTTGACCTTAATAACCCATAATATGTTTCTTACATTGCTAGTTAAGTTAATTTCATTAAATGTTATATTTTTAATTACATTGCTCACCTTACTAACGCATCATATGTGTCTTAAATCACTACTGAAGTAATTAGATTTAATATTCTCTTTTTAATTACTAGTCAAACTTAATAACAAAAAATGTGTGTCTTCGATCACAAGTTTAGTTAATTCTATTAAATAATGTATTTTTAATTATTGGTTCAGCTTACTAACTCTTAATGTGTGGCTTAGTTCACTACTTAATTAATTAAATTTAATAAACTTATTTTAATTACTAATTCACCTTAATAACCCATAATATGTGTCTTACATCACTAATTAAGTTCATTCCATTGATTATTAAATTTTCAATTACATATGTGTCTTAAATCACCAGTGAATTAATTAGATTTAACATTCTCTTCTTAATTACTAGTTAAACTTAGTTACCAATACTATATGTAATAAAGCACAAGTTAATTACAAGATTTAACATTTTAATTTTTATTACTAGTTAAACTTAATAACCAATAAGGGGCGTCTTCGATCACTAGTTAAGTTAATTCCATTAAAAATAATAATATTAATTAGTATTTCAACTTAAAAATGTCTGTTTAATTATTACTTCACCTTATGAGGCTATTTTTTCAATAATAAAAATGCCTATTCATAGATATGTCAATATGCGTGCGTTTCCGTAATCTCATTTTATAAGTATAATTAATCGAGTTTTCATCTTATTGTGAGGGACACAAGCCACAACCAAATTACGAATCATAATTCAAACTAGTTCTAATTGTACAACGGTATAAGCTCAAACAAAATTCTCCCAAGTCTTGATAATACCAATTTGCCGTTTGTAACAATCAAGTCCTGAACAATTATGGGTGCCTTATGAATTAAAGCCAAGATATGACTTCCAGAAAATTGGTGCTGTGGTGATGTGGAAAGCTACACAAGTTTTTCAAACTGTCAATTTATCCTAAGCCGCATATATTTGATGGAAAATAAGGAATTGGAAATAAAGTAATAGCAATGAATTAGAAATTCAAAGGTAACTCATACAGAAATTGCAAATAATTTTTACAAGAACTAAGATACATAAATCTCTTTAATAAGGAAAAATAAAATAACATTTCCTAGCCATCTTCATTATAGTTTGGACAATAAAGTCAACATAAATGAAGCTGAGAGGAATACATTGTCCATCCTCATGTGAGATCTTCGGGTATAACACCACCATATTCACATAAGCAAAATGTTTGATAGATATTTACAAGGGTGACACTACCAATAAATATTCCCATCAGAATGTTTTTTCTTTTGCTATCACTCTAAACAACCCAATATGATGAACGAAAATTGGATTCTGAACCACTATGACTCAATGGAATTTTGGGAAAACATATTACACTTGTGTAATATAAAGACAGAAATTATGGACCTAAAGACTTTGAAGTTGGCCAAAAAAACTAGAAACAGAGTTTAATACACAAAGAAGCAAAACTAACTAAACTGAAAATGTGGAAACAACATATATTTCTCATTGGACAGCCACCTAATGTTTGAATGGACATAATTTAATGGAGGGATAACAGGACCTACACATGGTGTGATAACAGGAACAAACAACATCTATTAGAAATCAAGTGGTAACAGATGACAGATTAGGGAGCGATAACTGGAACCTTAACTTATCCATGATTTGTATAGAAATCAATTGACGCCCCTCATAGCAATCCCAAACCAACTACACTAGAGAAGGAACACAGCAGAAATGCAATCATAAAGGCCCTTACATAAGAACCTTCATGTCCAAGGATAATAGTTAACGTTGTGCTAAACCTCACATACATTTGGTGAAGTAAAACACAGCTAGAAAACATGTAAACAACCTCAATAGTCATCGTGGGGGAATAACTTATTTATGCAATTCATGGATGGAGAAACCCCAAGCGTGATGCTACATTTCAACTAACATATCATCTAAATATGTACAACCATCATACAACATGTAAAAAAAAACTAATGTGCACACATAATATGCAAATACAGCGAGTAAGCACCACATATAACTGAAGTAGATAAGCTAAACATAAAACAACCTCATGATACCAACATGTGAAACTACTTATTGAAAATATACAAGCAATACAACAAACATAATGTCAACTTAGCATAAAATTAGAAGCCTTACTAATGAACTAAAGTGCGTTGAGAAGTTAGGGTGTATTGGATGTGGGGCAAAAATCAAGACTGAATCCTCAAGATTGGTCTAGTTATCTACTGAGAAGGATGTAGTGAGCCACGTATAAAAGTATGCTTTAGTGCTCTAATTAGAGTGGGAGAGGAATGTGAGAATGTGTGAGGAAGAAGATGAAAGTGTACTAATTTTTAGGTGGTTGCAATCAAATAAGCTGGCCATATTTATAAATAGATATAAATGTCATTGAGGTTAGGACATTTAGGAGTAAGATGGGATAGTGCTATGGAGTGATCATTTAAGTATTGTATTGAATGCATAGTTGAATAAAATATAGTCAACAATACTATCGAAATAATATGCTCCTTTCAAACTACACATGACATGATAAAAGAGGTCATTAGATCAGCTCACGGAAGAATCTACACAGAGAAACATGCTTCCTACAACCACTACTAAAAAAAATATCATATTGAGACGGAAAAAAATCCATCGCAAAATTTTAAAAATTTAAAACATTTTGTGATGAATTTTTTTCCGTCGCAAATTTAAAAAAAGATAAAAAAACACTAAATAAAATTACGTGGGTGGGGAAATAAACCCATCCTTCCCCACCCAATAAACCCACACACTATATCTCTCTCTCCATTTCTTTCTTTCTTTTCCTTTTCCCATCTTATTTTTTCTTTTATTGCGGCCAGCCAACCGATGCTAGAGCCAGCCGATCGTGGTTAGCAAGCTGCTAGTCACACATATGGCTTGTTAGGGGCACCCTCAGCAAGTTTGCTAGGGACATTGCTGGGCACCCCTAGCAAGCTCTAGCTGCTAGCACCCAGCAAGCCATTCTGGTGGCACCAACGGTCGATGGCAATTTTTTTTTACCATTTTTTTATTTTTTATTTTTTTTGAAAAAATTGTTTTAGTTTTCAAAATGCTAATGGTTTTTTGTTTGTTTATTGTTTCAGGTTTGGAGAGCTTATATTTTATATTATCGCACTAATTAAGATAATTTTTGTAATTATGATTTATTTAGTTAAAATTTGATTTATGCATTTGTATATTTAGTTACGATATGATATATGTATTTATGTGTTTGGTTAAGATATGTATTTAGAATTGGTGAAATTAGGAAGGAGGATGGGTTATTGGGAGAAAGGGTGAAGCCTTCTCATTTGTGTTGATTGGTTTTTAATTGTTTGTATGATGATGATGATGATTGGTATAAGGAGGAGTGTTTATGTGCCATTATGAGTTTACGAATGTTATTAATTGTAAATGCTAGTTTAAATTATGATTTATTACATTAGTTTAAATTTAATTTACGTATTAGATTAAATTAAGCTAGTTTAATTTGATTTATGTATTAAACGTTGTTATATAGTATTAGATTTATGTTTTTATGTGAATTAAAAATTTTGTTAGAATTTTGATTGAGTTAAACTTTATGTTAGTATATGTTGGATTATATTGATTTTATAAATTTTAATTTTAGTTTATGGAATTATTATGATTTATAGATAAATATGTGCACTTGTAAGAAAATTTTAGATTGATAATCACTTTATAAATTATGAGATATGTTGTTTTGTTATAGTAAAGGACACAAATATCTAATTTTTTGATTCAATATCTGTTTATAAATATTATAAGTTGTCTTTAATTGAAGTAATACTTTGCATTTTGTTGAGTCTTGTTTTTTAGGCAATTTGAAGTATTCTATTTATGAAAATTTTTGAAAGAATGTATCATTAATTATATTAAGTCTTTGATATTTTTATCTACATGAATGTGCTTGATATAATGATAAACAAATTAAGAATTGGATTATGAACGGGCTATAGACATTCCGATCCTCAATTTGTTTATCATTCATATCAATGTACCAATAAGTAGATACTTATGTACCAAAAGTTTTGTGTTGTCTATATCTATATCCATATAGTCTATATCAAATTAAAGGTTACTCATTTAACTTTTAAATTTAAATTTTCAAAAGATTATATTAAATTATATGTTAGTTTATGTTGGATGTTTGTTCAATTATATTGAACAATGTGTTAGATTTACATTTGTTTAAACTTTGCATTTGCATTGAATTACGTGTTAGATTTTGTTAGATTTATATTTTGTTAATTCTATGTTTGATTAGGATTTGAGTTATATGTTGAACTTATATTAAATTATATGTTGGTTTATGTTGGATGTATGTTTGATTATATTGAATTATGTGTTTAGATTATGCATTTATATTGAATTATTTGTTAAATTTTGTTAGATTTATATTTTATGAATTATATATATAATTATGATTTGAGTTATATATTAGACTTATATTAAATTATATGATGGTTTATAATGAGATGCATGTTTGGATATATTGAATTATGTATTAGATTTATATATGTTAGATTATGCATTTACATTGAATTATATGTTAGATTTTGTTAGATTTATATTTTGTGAATTATATATACAATTTTGATTTGAGTTATATGTTGGACTTATATTAAATTACATGTTGGTTTATGATGAGATGCATGTTTGATTATATTAAATTATGTATTAGATTTATATGTGTTTAAATTATGCATTTATATTGAATTATATCTTACATTTTGTTAGATTTATATTTTGTGAATTATATGTACGATTAGCACTTGAGCTATATATCATACAGTATATTAAATTATATGTTGGTTTATAATGAGAATTATGTTTGGTTATATTGAATAATGTGTCAGATTTATATGTTTTAGATTGTGTATTTACATTGAATTATTTAAATTTTGTTAGATTTATACTTTTGTAGATTATATGTTTGATTAGGATTTGAATTTATATTTTATGAATTTTGTGCATGATTATAATTTGGTTATCTATTGAATTTATCTATTAGTTTAGTTTATATTTCCATTTTTTATTATTATAATTTTTTTTATTTTAATATTGCAGGCTTGGATATCTCAAGGTATTGAAATTTAGTATAAGCCTTGTAAGATAATTTTTTTAGCATTATTTTATAAATTTTATATTTTAGTTAGGGCTTGATTTTTATTGTAACATAAAATTTTTGTGATTTTATGTAAAATAATATTTAAATATTAATGTATGGGATGATTAGTATGTAATGCAAAAACTTATTGATATTGGGTAATTATATGTTTTAATTTGATAGAATGTGTATATTTTTTTTTTTAAAAAACATTTTAAAATTTGCTACGAAAATTTCCATCAAAAAATTTATTTATTTTTAATTATAATTACTATTTGCAATGAATTTTTCTATCCTGAATCCGTCACAAATTTTATGATGGAAAAAGCCATCACAAATTTGCATCAAAAGTTTCCATCACAGATTTGCAACGAAAATTTCCATCGCAAAAAGACATTTTTTTAGTAGTGAGCTTTATCTCCACTCAAAAAAGCAACAAATAATCTATCATAGTCAATATTCGTTCATGTATTGACTGGTTGCAAAAAAAAAAAACAAAATAGTACCATACATTTCGTTCAACTCAATCAAATTCCACTTGACATGACAAAAAAACCTATTTAATCAACATATAGGAGATGAACCATAGAGAAGCATGCTGTGTACTCATATCCAGTACATGAAAGGAAAAAAGGGGATGCGAAGGCACATGGATGCACAAATATAACTTCAATTAAACATACTAGATATTCATAGGAATTACATTTTTCAACAGTTAACTTCAAATTTTAGTGAATCAAGTGAAACAAAATCTTAACATGTGTATGGGGGGGGACTACAGATGCATAGGAAAAGCCTCGAATAGTGAACATGAACTAAACAAAAATTGCCAAAAAATTGATTTAGGAAAAAAATTGGCAAATAATATTACCAATTGAAAATTAGTTATATTATAACCCTAAACCCTAATATGAAATCTCACAAACCAAATAGGAATGGCAAATGTATCAAAGAAATAGTGAACCTCAAACCCTAAATTTAGTGCTAACCTAACCTAGTACATCAAACATCCAAAATACATGCATATTGGCTAGAGCACACCATCGAAGAAAACCCTTGTTTCAATTTTTTGTAAAAGACCTTGCAAAATGCCAAAACAAAAAGCAAAATATGTGATTTATAATAAAATATCACACAAAACCACAACATAATCCCAAGAATTTATATGAAATACCAACATAAACCAAGAAAAATACACAAATAGGCATAGATCTAAAAATATTTTCAAGGTCCCAGAAAATATGAAACCTGGTTATTATTAAATTGCTAAAACCCATAAACAATTGAGAAGATAATGACCTAGATTGGAAACAATTTACACGCTAGGAAACAGGACCCACTCAATGCAGATGAAAGAAAAGATAACGGGATGCTGAAATCTTTCACACAACAAATCAAATCTCATTCGACTCTGCAAGATGAGGGGAAATTTTGGATGAAGTCGGTTCCTGCAATAACCCGAAAAACTGCATTAGATATTTTCTTTTGTAAGGGGAAGAGGGGAGAAAGAAATAGTATTGAGGGAGACGGGGAAGAAAGAGTGAGAGGGAAATTGGGATGGTAGATTTTGGTGGAGACAAAATCTACCATCCATGGTGGTACATGTTTGGCCAAGAGTGTAGGGAGATTTTGGTAAATATCCAATTATTTTCCAAAGGTGTTCTAGTCATTGGTTAGGAACCATTTCAAGGAAAATAGAGTAGCATGTGTGGTTACAATTTGGGAGAATGAATTTGTTTCACCAGATTGTAATCGAACATAGCCTTAATAATTATATTTAGTTTTATAAATACATATAATATCATAATATTAACAAGAAATAAAAAAATATAATAATATAGAAAATCATTTAACCAAAATTTAAAATTTTGATCATTTTTAATTGTTCTTTTAAAAATATCACTTCATAATTAGACAATTATAAATAAATAGTTTAATTAAATGTAGTATAATGTAATTGTATAACATCAATCCAAGTGTCGTCCTCCCCACATGTCAAACCCCCCTACAAAGATTCTAATTGATGGAAAACCCCCTATCATCTTCAAAATAGCAATTCACTCCAACATATTATTTAAAAAGAGCAACTAACACCTTTCCTAAATGGTGTGTTCTGCACGTGCCAAACCTTCAATTTTTTTTTTGGCATTTGAACGACTTTCTTTCATGAATGACAATGTTAACCTTCTAAAATTGGATAGAAAGAAACTCGATCACCTTCTTCATTTCATTCTTACACATCAATTTCATTTTTAAACTTCAATTTTTTCCTTTGAAGACACCAAAGTAAAGGCAAGAATATCTTCTTCAAATAACACCAACTTCAAGAAAGCTTCAAGAAGTGCTTTGGGAATTAGGTACCCATCCACTCCTCTTTGTGGATGCAATAAAACCCCTACAATAAAGGTTGTTGAAAATGATAGAAAGCCCTCAAAAGGCAAGCTCAACTATTGTTGCAATTTTCATGAATGTGAATACTTCCAATGAGTGAAGATTAAAAAGGCAAGTTGGTTCCTTGAAAGAATTCCAATCACATATTCATCTGGAAAGACAATGGTTGGCGAAGATGACCCTAAAATTGGAAAGTATAGTGAAGTTGCAGTGGTTATTTAAAGGGTGGTTTCAAGTGGTCAACCCAATGAGGGAAACTAAATTCACATCTGTTAGTTTATTATTTTTATCTTTTTCATGATTATTGTTGTTGCTTAAGAATTAGTGTACAGATAGAAGAAATGAACTACTTTACTTTATCTTGCTACTTTTTGTTTTTTGAGTTATTGAAATGGAACTTGTACTCATGAGAATATGTTAATTTATTTTGCATACATGCAAATGGACTTATTGTTAAGTTATTTAGCTACAATCTTAACTAATAAATTTGGGTAAAATTAAGAATGAATAAATGAGGATGGGTAACTAACTACCCAGTGTTGAGACAAATAAAAAAATAAAAAAGAAAGAGAAGCCCCAAACCAAAGCTACAATATAAGTGCAAAGTTGGAAAGATAAGCAAGGAACAAGAGAGAGAGAGAGAGAGAGAGATTCCTTAAGTGTAATGCCCAAACCACAAAAATAAATAAAAATATAGTGTGGTTCATCCGTCAACAACTGCACACCCAATCCAATACAAAAAATAAAATAAAAAGACATCAAAGGTCCACATTTCATCCAAACCCAATAGCAGAAATGCTATACAAAAACTATCAAAGTAGAGAATCCAATAAAACAAATGAAGCTATCAAAAAAATAAATAACCAAAGAGAAAATAGATAAGCTACCAAGCATTATTTCTAATCACCAAAAATATTAACTTTTATGCTAACCAACTATATTTCAAGTCAAAATACCCATGGATTCATACCAAAACAATACAAAAAAATAAGAATCTACAAATATATAACATTTTTCAATTTCCCAAATAACATCATAACCAAACAGCCAAAAGTCCCCTATAGGCACCAAAATGACCTACCCTACATTAGCTAAAAGTCATATTAAAACCCACAAAAGTCACACCAAACATTGGAAACAATGCCAACAATTTATTTTTTTCTTGAAGCCTTTGAAAAGAGAGTGAGAGGGAAATTGGAATGGCAGATTTCGGTGGAGACAAAATCTACCATCCTAGGTGGTATATGTTTGGCCAAGATTGTAGAGAGATTTTGGCAAGCATTTAATTGTTTTTCAAGGGTGTTTTAGTCATTTGTTGTGTACTATTTTTGGGAAAGTGGGGCAGCATGTTTGGTTATAATCTAGTGGAATGAATTTGTTCCATCAGATCTTAACCAAACATAACCTTAATAATTAAATTTAATTTTATAAATACATATAATGTTATATTATTAACAAGAAATAAAAAATTCTAATAGTATAGAAAAATCATTTAAACAAAATTTAAAATTTTGTTCCTTTTTAATTGGTCTTTTAAAATATAGTTTTATTAAATGTAATATAATACAATTGTTTAACATCATTCAAGTGTCGTCCTCTCCACATGTCAAATCCCCCTGTAAAGATTGTAATAGACAGAAAACCCTCCATCATATTCAAAATAGCAATTCACTCCAACATATTATTTAAAAATGAGAAATTATGACCTTTTGTAAATGGTGTGTTCTGTACACACCAAACTTGCAAATTTTTTTTGGCAATTGAACGACTTTCTGTTCTTGAAATGACAGTGTTAGCCTTCCCAAATTAGACAAAAAGAAACTCATCTTCTTCATTTCATTCTTACACATCAATTTCATTTTTACACTTCATTTGTTTCCTCTAAAGACACCAAAGTAAAGGCAAGAATGTCTTCTTCAAATAACATCAACTTAAAGAGAGCTTCATGAATTGCTTTAGGTATTAGGTACCTATCCACTCCTCTTTGTGGATGCAAGAAAAAACCTACAATAAGGATTGTTAAAAATGATAGAAAGCCCTCAAAAGGCAAGGTCTACTATTGTTGCAATTTTCATGAATGTGAATACTTTCGATGGGTGAAGATTAAAAAGGTATGTTGGTTCCTTGAAGGAATTCCAATCACATATTCATCTAGCAAGACAATGGTTTGTGAAGATGACCTTGAAATTGGAGAATATAGCAAAGTTGCATAAGTTATTTTAAGGGTTTGAAGGCCTCAATCGAAACTGAACGAGGGAAACTATATTCACATCTATTGGTTTATTGTTGTTATCTTTTTCATAATTATTGTTGTTGCTTAAGAATTAGTGTTCAAATGGAAGAAATGAACTACTTCACTTTGTCTTGTTGTGTTTTGCTTTTTCAGTTATTGAAATGGAACTTCTATTCATGAAAATATGTTAATTCATTTTGCATATATGCAAATGGACTTATTAGTACGTTATTTAACTACAATTTTAACAAATAAATTTAGGTGGCTAACTGAATGCTCAGTGTGGAGCGAAATAAAAAAAAAATAAGAAAGAAAGAGAAGCCACCAAACCAAAGCTGCAATATAAGTGTAAAGCTAGAAAGATAAGCAATAAACAAAAAGAGAAACAAGATTCCTTAAGTGTAACGCCCAACCCACAAGTGCAATTCTCAAACTAACAAAAATAAATAAAAATATAGTGTGGTCCATCCTTCAACAACTGCAGTGCGCAAACCAATACAAAAACAAGAATAAAAAGGCATCTAAGATACACATTTCATCCAAAACCTACTACAGAAATGCTATACAAAAGCTATCAAAATAGTGAATCCAGCAAAATCAATGAAGCTGTCAAAAAAATAAATAACCTGATAGAAAATAGATAAGCTACCAAGCATAATTTCCAATCAACAAAATTATTAACTTTTACACCAACCAACTATATTTCACATCAAAATACCTATAGCTTCATACCAAAATAATACAAAAATGCAAGAATCTACAAATGTATAATGTTTTTTAATTTACCAACTAAACAACCTAACCAAAAGGCCAAAAGGCCCTGCAAGCAACAAAATGACCAACCTTACAGTAGCTAAAAGTCACATTAAAACCCACAAAAATCACGCCAAAACACAAGCACCACTCCAATAATTTAAATTTTCTTTTTTCTTTTTCTTGAAGCCTTTGAAGAGAGAGTGAGAAGGAAATTCGGGCGGTAGATTTTGGTGGAGACAAAATCTTCCATCCATGGTGGTACATGTTTGGCCTAGAGTGTAGGGAGATTTTGGTAAATATCCTATGGTTTTTCAAGGGTGTTCTAGTCATTTGTTGTGTAACGTTTTTGGGGAAATGGGGCAGCATATTTGGTTACAATTTAGTGGAATGAATTTGTTTAGCTAGATTGAAACCAAACATAGCCTTAATAATTATATGTAATTTTATAAGCACATATAATATTATAATATTAAAAAGAAATAAAAATTCTAATAATATAGAAAAATCATTTAAATAGAAATTAAATTTTGTTCCTTTTTAATTGTTCTTTTAAAAAATCACTTCATAATTAGACAATTATAAATAAATAGTTTAACTAAATGTAATATAATACAATTGTTTAACATCAATCCAAGTGTCAACCTCTTCATGTGTCTAATCCCCCTGTAAAGATTCTAATGGACAGAAAACTCCCCATCATGTTCAAAATAGCAATTCATTCCAGTATATTATTTAAAAAGAGCAATTAATGCCCTTCCTAAATGGTGTATTCTACATGTGCCAAACTTGCAATTCTTTCGGCATTTGAATTACTTTTTGTTCATGAAATGACAATGTTAGCCTTCTAAAATTGAACAAAAAGAAACTAAAAATCTTCTTCATTTCATTCTTACACTTCATTTTTTTCCTCTAAAGACATCAAAGTGAAGGCAAAATGTCTTCTTCAAATAAGACCAACTTAACTCGAGCTTCATGAAGTGCTTTAGGTATCAAGTACCTATCCACTCATCTTTGTGGATGTAATAAAAAGCCAGTAATAAAGGTTGTTGAAAATGATAGAAGGCCCTCAAAAGGCAAGCTCTACTATTGTTGCAATTTTCATGAATGTGAATACTTTCAATGGGTGAAGATTGCAAAGTTGGTTCCTTGAAGGAATTCCAATCACATATTCATCTGGCAAGAAAATGTTATGTGATGATGACCCTGAAATTGGAGAGTGTAGTGAAGTTGCAGAGGTTATTTTAAGTATTTCAAGGACCCAAACTAATGAGGGAAACTACATTCACATCCCTTGTTTTATTGTTGTAATCTTTTTCATGATTATTGTTGTTGCTCAAGAGTTAGTGTTCATATGGAAAAAATGAACTACTTTACTTTGTCTTGATACTTTTTATGTTTTGAGTTACTGAAATGGAACTTCTATTCAAAAGAATGTGTTATTTTGTTTTACATATATGCAAATGGACTTATTAATAAGTTATTTAGCTACAATCTTGGCTAATAAATTTAGGTAGAATTAATAATGAATAAGCGAAGGTGGCTAACATAATGCTCAGTGTTTAGCCAAATAAAAAAATAAGAAAGAAAGAGAAGCCCCCAAACCAAAGCTACAATATAAGTGTAAAGCTAGAAAAATAAGCAATAAAAAAAAGTAAAAAAGAGAAACAAGATTTCTGGAGTCTAATGCCCAAACCATAAGTGCAATTCCCAAACTAACAAAAATAAAGAAAAATATAGTGCGGTCCATCCTTCAACTATTGTAGCTCCCAAACCAATACGAAAACAAAAATAAAAAAAGGCATCAAAGGTCCACATTTTGTCCAAAACCAATTGTAGAAATGCTATACAAAAGCTATCAAAATAGGGAATCCAATAAAACTAATGAAGTTGTCAAAAAAATAAAACCTAATGGAAAATAGATAACCTACCCAACATTATTTCTAACCAACAAAATTATTAACTTTTGTACCAACCAACAATATTTCAAATCAAAACACCTGTGGCTTCATACAAAAACAGTATAAAAAAGCAAGAATATGCAAATGTATATTGTTTTTCAATTTACTAACTAATCATAACCAAAAGGCCAAAAGTCCCCCAGGCACCAAAATGACCTACCCTACATTGGCTAAAAGTCACATTAAAACACAAACAAATCACACCAAAACACAAACACCAACACCAATAATTCATTTTTTCTTATTCTTTTCTTGGAGACAAAATTTGCCACCAAAATCTACCATTCTAGGTGGTACATGTTTGGCCAAAAGTGTAGGGAGGTTTTGGTAAATATTTAATTATTTTCCAAGGGTGTTCTAGTCATTTTTTGAGTACCATTTTAGGGAAACTAGGGCAACATGTTCGGTTACAATATGGTGGAATGAATTTATTCTACCAAATTGTAACCCAACATACCAAGCGCCATCCTCCCCATGTGTCAAAACCTTATAAAGATTCTAATTGATGGAAAACCCCCTATCATGTTCAAAATGGCAATTCACTCCAACATAGTCTTTAAAAAAAAGCAATTAACACCCTTCTTCAATGGTGTGTTCTGGGCGTGCCTAACCTTCGATTTTTTTTGGCATTTGAACAACTTTCTTTTCATGAAATGAAAATGTTAGCCTTCTAAAATTGGACAAGAAGAAACTCATCTTCTTCATCTCACTCTTACACATCAATTTCATTCTTACTCTTCATTTTTTCTCTCTGAAGACACCAAAGTGAAGGTAAGAATCCCTTCTTCAAATAACACCAACTTAAGGAGAGCTTCAGATTTGGGTATTAGGTACCCATCCACTCCTCTTTGTAGATGTAATAAAAATGCTGCAATAGAGGTTGTTGAAAATGATAAAAAGCCCTCAAAAGGCAAGCTCTTCTATTGTTGCAATTTTCATAAATGTGAATACTTTCAGTGAGTGAATACTGAAAAGGCAAGTTGGTTTCTTGAAGGAATTCCAGTCACATATTCATCTAGCAAGACAATGGTTTGTGAAGATGACCCTAAAATTGGAGAATATAGCGAAGTTGCAGAGGTTGTTTCAAGGATTTCAAGGCCTCAACCCAATGAGAGAAACTACATTCACATCTCTTGGTTTATTATTGTTATCTCTTTCATGATTATTGTTGTTGTTTAAGAATTAGTTCACAGATGGAAGAAACGAACTACTTTACTTTATCTAGTTGCTTTTTGTTTTTAAAGTTATTGAAATGGAACTTCTATTTGTTTTACATGAGAATATGTTAATTTGTTTTACATATATGCAAATGGACTTATTAGTAAGTTATTTAGCTACGATCTTAACTAAAATATTTAGGTAAAATTAAGAATGAATAAATGAGGGTGGCTAACTGAATTCTCAATGTTGAGCTAAATAAAAAAATAAGAAAGAGAAAAAAAACCTGCAAATCAAAGCTACATTATAAGTATAAAGCTGGAAAGATAAGCAATATATAGAAGAAAAAAAAAAGAAAAAAGGAGAAGCAAAATTCCTTAAGTGCACTGCCCAATCCACAAGTGCAATTCCCAAACTTACAAAAATAAATAAAAATATAGTATGGTCCATCCTTGAACAATTGCAGCACCCAAGCTAATAGAAAAATAAGAATAAAAAAGGCATCAATAGTCCACATTTCATCCAAAACCAACTGCAGAAATACTATACAAAAGTTGTCAAAATAGAGAATCCAATAAAACTAATGAAGCTGTCAAAAAATAAATAACTTGATAGAAAATTAATAACCTGCCAAGCATTATTTCTAACCACCAAATTATTAACTTTTATACCAATCAATTATATTTCAAGTCAAAATACATGTGGCTTCATACCGAAACAATACAAAAAAGCTAGAATCTGCAAATGTATACTATTTTTTAATTTACCAACTAAACGCCATAACCAAAAGGCCAAAAGTCCCCATGGGCACCAAAATGACCTACCCTACATTAGCTAAAAGTCACATTATGACCTACAAAAGTCACACCACAACACAGGCACCAACACCAATAGTTCATTTTTTGTTGTTCTTCTCTTGAAGCCTTTTTGATTTGTTTGTAATATTTTGCAAAACCTCAAAGATCTGAGGTTTTTTCATCCTTGGAGTTCTAGTAGCTTGAGCAGCTCTAGTGTTCACTCTCATCTCCTGTGAAGTTGAAGCTTTTCTTTTCCTCAATAAAGCCTCATTTCTTAGTCCTTCATGGATTCCTCTTTCACTTTTCCCCCCAGATTTAGCATCCTACTTACACAAATAATCAAAAATAACATGTTAGTGATTGATATCTAGAGATCTAATAGTAGTGACTGAGATCAATTGAAGCAACTGAAGGAACTGCAACAATTGAAGCAACTAGTGATTGAGATATAATAGTAAAAGTAGAAATTTAGCCTTCTTTGATTAGTCAAAACAACAATGCTTGAACCTTGACTTTATTTTATTGAAGCTTGGTTTAATTGAGATGTTTCAACTTGGCATGACTACCTTGAAGATCCAGTTGGTTGCTTAACTTATTGCAAGGTAATAGTTTTATGCAAGAAATTAATTTCAGGGCTATATACAATAAAGTATATAAGTAAAAATTATGTAACTTAATTAATGACTAAGTTAATCTTTGGATTCTTGGTTATCTTGCACCACTCACTCTTCTTTTTTATCTTTGCCTGTAGAAAATCACACATAATTAAATGTGTTTATTTATGAAATATTTTATTGTACACATATGAAACAAAGTATACTTTGGTTGCTAGATTCCTTTTTCAGTAGTAATATTGGAATTAGGTTATCTTGTAGTTCCCTGCATTGAAGATTTTCATTAATTATACAGTTTAGGTATAGTAGGAAAACTTAGATATTTAAATTAACTTACAACTTTATTCAATGTTGAGTTTGGATGCATTAGATTTTTGCATGCTCCCTTTATTATTTCCTAGCCACAAACATTTCTTAAAATAATGTGAGAGATCTTTTCTTGTTGAGATTGTTGTTTGCAACTCATTTGTAGTCTTCCTTCTCATTTTGTTAAGCCTGACCCTCCTTCTTGTGTAATTTGGCGTGCTCAAGTGTTCATAGTTGGTCTTGATATAATCACCACTCCTAGGAACGCGTATCATGTTTGAATACTCTCAGATATGTCTCTTTCTTAAAGCAATCAATTACATAATCTTCAATTTTATGCCTTTTCTCAAAAATGGCAGCATAAGCATAGCAGCAGGGGAATCCATTCAATTGAAATATTCCACAAGGGCATGTCTTCTTGTTCAAGTCAACTATATACCTTTCTAAAGTTTCAAACTCTACTTCAAACTTATCTCTCCCACAACACCTGGGAACATAAAATCCTAACTGCCTTTGGGCTTTGTTCAGATTTCTCAAAATGTTAAGACAGAATGTCCCATCATACTTCTCCATGCACTATATATATATATATATATATATTCTTGATGCCAATATTCCCTTAATCCTTTCAAACATAAAGATAATTCACTTATCTCTAGCTTGAAGTACATAGTTGTTGAAAAATTCACATAAGGTGATCACCAAGATATTGTACCAACAAATGCTCTTGAAGTGAGATATGGCCGAATGATGTGTTGGTATGTTTCTAAGCCAGTCTACAGTAGTCTCATAACCATCATCGAAATTAAGATCAAGCTTTTCTATTTTCTTCATCCATTTTGCAAACTCATTTTGTTTCCAGTACATGCTACTTTCCAAAATGAATCCTTTAGCTCTATACTTCTATATTTTGCTTTGAAATTGGCATATAAATACCTCAAGCAAAACCTATGTTCACATCTAAGGGCAAGTTCTTCAAGTACATTAGTAAGCCCCTTCTATCTGTTTGAAATAAAGCTCTATTTCCCCTCATCAGCTCTACTAATGTCTAACAACAACTCACTTAAAACCAGTTCCAAGTGTCTCTATTTTCAAACTCACCACAACCATTGCTATTGGCAACATATTGTCATTTCCATCCCTTATAACTATAGCTAGAAGTTTTCCTCCATGACATGCCTCTAAGAAGCAGCCACAAGCCCTATGATGAGTCTACAGCCATCCAAAAACCCTATTTTCATAGCTTCCAAGCTAAAATACATTTTGTCAAAAATGGGGGTTTCTTTATTTTCTTGTCTTCTCAAAATTAATTTAGTACTTGGATTTATAGCTCTCACAATCTCATAATAATCTCATAGAAGTCCATATTCCAAGCTGTCATTTTCTTTTATCTTTTCTATTGCTATTTTCTTTTCCCTCAAAACTATCCAATAGTTTACATTTAAGCTACATTTCCTATAGATCTTATTATGCAAATTCTTAATGCCAATATCAGTATTATCCCTAATTTGTTTTCCATCCTCTTTGTAATGTACTTGTATTTAGCCAATTTGTTGTCAAATTATCTTGCATAATGGTGTTGACCTCTCAAACTCTTAATTTTAACAATAGGTCCTTTTAGAATTCTTAATGGATAAATCTTTAAATCACATGCCTAATCTTGGCAAATTGCTATGATCCTGTGTCTTTCATTCTTCAAGAAGAAAAGCTTGTAGTCATACCTCATACTCCAGTTTCTTAGCACCTTCCTAAACTCCTTATAGTTTTGAAACTTATCCCCAACTTTCAGCTCAAAGCTCTTCATATCAATGTCCCCTGGCTTGTGGAGGAAACTTGGAGACATCCTCATCTGATCCATTTAAACTAAACAATTCATCTTCTTCACCATGTGAATTGTACCATTCTTCACATTGCACATTGTTATTCAAAGCTAAACCTTTCTTCTTTTTTTGCAGTCATCATAACCTTCTTCTTGATATTCTTCAATTTTTCAAACAATCCAGCCTTTCTTGTTATTCTCTTTGCAAAGATGTCTTCATCACTTGAATTCTTCAAGTCCTCTAACATGTCTGAGGGTGCATCTAAGGCTTCATTCTCCTTCTCCTCCTTCTCCTCCTCCTCAAATGGTAAAGCATCTAAGTGACCAGACTCATAATCTTGATAACTATCAGTTTTTTCCTCATAAAAACTTATGCCCTCGTCCTTAACAATTACCTCATTTGACCTTTCTATGTTAACATCACTTACTGTAGCATCCCCACATTATGAACCAAGATTAAAATCTAAATTATCATTCCCCAAAAGTTATTATGACCCTCCCCCCTCTTCACCTAAATTAACACCTATATCTCTACTACCATTATGACCCTTCCCTTGTTCATTTTCTATTTATGTCAACACCTATACCATCAATCCTTTACTGCTGTTCATTTATATTAGGAGCTATATGATCATCTAAGTTTTGTTCATCTAGGTTATGTTCATTTAAATTTTGTTTATCTAAAAAAGTGACACCCTCATCATCATTCGCCTTCTCAAAACCCAGATTTAAATATACACCCTTATCATTATTTGCCCCCTCAAAACCTAGACTCACAACTGCACCCTTATCATTATTCCCTCTCTTAGAACCCAAATCCGCATCACCCTAATCTAATTCATTACCCTCACCATCATTTAATTCATCACCTTCAAACCTTTCAATCATTTCACTATTTAGATTCTACTGACTTTGAAGAATATGACCTTAAGTGTCTATAACTATAGTTGGTATGGATGTTTCTTCAACATAAACAATCATAAAGGAGAGTTCTTTAAAGCAATCTTTGTAACACCCCTAAATTTGGTATTTTAGAAAATAAGGATTTGGAAATTAAAGTATAAAGTTGACAAAAATTTTGGGGTTCAAATATAAATATGGAGGACTTAATTGTAAGAATTTTGAAGAACTTGAGGGTAAATGTAAGATACTTGGCAAGTGCGAGGGTGCAATTGAAGTTAGAGAATTGTTTGGGTTCAATTGAAAAGGGAAAGAATTTAGGGCAAAATTGTAATATAGGAAAGTTGAAGATTATATCCAAATGTGTTGTCTTCTCCGCCATGCACCACTATTTTTTTTACCATGCAAAAATTGCTAATCTTCTTAACCAACCCTTTTTCACTAGAACCAACGAAATAGAGAGATAAGACCACCATTTTCTTTGCCTCGTCACAATGAACGCAATAATACCTATTTCCCTTAGAAATTCTTGGTGAGTTGGTGGCAACATATGGCCGAACAATAACTAACAGCAGTGGTGACGAGTATGGTGGTTTCAGTGGCCAAAACTTGAAAATTAAAGATGGATTCTGACGAGCTCAAAGAATAGAACACAATGATAGCTTCAGTTTTGTAAACAAATTATCAGAGAAGAAGTGATTAACGTAGAAAGGTGTGGTACTAGTGACGGTTTTTCTTCAATTAAATAAAATTGAAGAGTTAGATTGTGACATTGCTTGAAGAGTTGTGGCCAGTGAAGTAAGGTGCAACTAGTGGTGGTGGCCGCACATAGCTCCAGCAGGTAGCTGATGGCAGCCTACGGTGGTGGTTCAACAACTTTGGAGCAGAATCTCTGGGACAATTATTCAGAGCATACGGGATAATTTTGGATTAAGAATTGACCTTGAACTCAATCAATTTGGTAAAATCCTGATTTATCAGTTAAATTGATTCCTGATTTAATTTAAATAAATTGTTAGGTGATTTCTAATGTAATTCATGTCAATTGGAAGAAAGTTACAACTATTAAGTGAAATAATGATATAAGACTTTAGTGATAAGTGATGCATGGACTCGAATTTGATAATAAAAATATTAATATTTATCGATTGAGTTAGTTGAAGCAGTTGAGAAGTTGAAATTATGGAACGGGAATAGGACTTGAATATTTTGAATACATGTGTTAAAATGAATGTAGGCTAAGTTTAAGTTGACTTGGCCAAAAATTATGATTTTGGACCAGATATCAGACATGCATGGACTATTATATGATCTTAGTGGGCCTAGATTTGTATTATTATATGATAATTTTAGGTTAATTGAGTTAATTGAAGGATAAAACCCTAATTTTATGGATTTGAGACCTAAGTGGCAATAATTAGGTTATTTAAGATGATTGAACTGTTAATATTGACTTGGCATAAAATTGCAATTAATTATGTAATTAAGGGCCTAATTGTATCTCTTTATCAGAACCAGTATGAATCCCATAAATATTTCCATAATAACGACATAATGAGCACATTCAATAATGATAATACCTAAACTACCATGTTAATTGAGTAAGTATCAATTCTAGACTATTAATCGTATAATTGTAATAATGGAGTTGAATGAGGATTTTAATAGTGAACTAACTCTTTGGTTAGGAGATGAGGAGTTGGGCCCCATGAATCAGTAGGCTTGATTTCATCACTGAGATTATTGAGGTGAGGATCCACCAACCTAGTACTTGTTTGAGTAAAGCAATTTCAATATGTTAAAACCCTATAAAGTTCCATCAATCCGATGCTTGTCTTGATTATCGTTATCTTTATATTGTTGATTATTAAACCTTGTGAGATTCCATCGATTTGATACTAATCATGCTTATTGTTATCATTAATTGTTGATTGTTGAATCTTGTAAGGTTCCCTCGGTCTGATAATTGTTTGCTCACCCTAAAAGGAGTATAAGTTGTCTTTCCTTGGAACCAATTGTCTTTCACTTGATTGAACTTCATGAACTATTGAACTCATGAATTGTATCCATTATTGAATCGTGCACCCTGTGTAGGTTATTTAATGTAAATTATTTCTAATAACTAATTGATTGCTCCTATTCTGGAGCAATAAATTGTCATTGTTTCAATTGTTATTGTCCAGGTTGAATCTATATTGTATATGGTTATCTGGCTGTATTGGCTTCCATGATTGACACCATATGTCATTCTTCGCCTTGATAGCTTAATTAAAATCATTTTGTGAAGTTTATTATTCTACCATATTGGCAATTGATTGATTAATTGAAAGAAATAATTGTACAGGAGAATTGTAGGGTTGAGTACCTTACCAAGCTGTCACACTTAAGCCATCGTTATTGCTAAGTTGTTATTGTTATTGCCGAGTTGTCATGCTCGAGCCAATGTTGTATTGAAATGATATGATTGAATTATTATATTGTTATGGAGGAATAAGGGTATTTTAATATGCATGCTATGCTCGTTTTACTTGATTGCATATGTTGTATAAGTTTGTCATTCTTGAATTGTACTTTGCTCAAAGAACAATAAAGCTGTAATGATTTTCTATTCTAGATCGAGTTGATGTCCCGAGCCAATCAAGCCAATAGAAATGCCTCCCAAACTATGATCAATTGATAATCTCTATACCTTTTGAACAACATCAGTCGAGATGATCAAGCCGTTGAGCTAACAGTTACAACTCCTGATCTAGCATTTGCTAATAGCTTGAAACCATTTATTGTTCTGATTATGGCATATTCGTGTTTTCTTGTATTACCTTGTCAGCAATTACCTCTGTTGAACTATTGGCTCTCTAACAGACCATCTATTACTTTACATTATTCCTCATTGAGTTCTTATAACTTATCATTGTGTTCCATTTATTTCTTCTCCAAAAAAGCATGAGAACAGGGAATGATGACGAATGGTAGGTTCGACAAAAGTTATTTGTATAAGTATTTAGGTGAATGCATGTATATATATGTGTGTGTGTGTGTGTGTGTGTGAATTTACTTTGGGATAACTTGGTTAGAGAGGTTGTAATATGTCACGATAAACCTAAGATTCATGGCATGTATGAATTATGTTACTGGTGATGATGTTTTGGTTTCTAAATATTGTTGGGATGTTAGCATGACTTATAGCACTATGATATATTGCATTAAGTATGAAGCATGTGATGAGTTTATGATCGTTGTAGTTTATTAGAAATTGTGAAAAATTTTATGGGCCTATCGGATATTATGTTTACATGTTAAAGGATTGAATTGAGTGGCATTCCGATTTCTGGGCTATCCCGAGTGGGGTGCTAAAATCTTCATTTTATTAAGACTATCATCATCATATATCAATCAATAGCTATTTTCAAGAGATCACGCATGTAGTGCGTGGCAAAAGCATC
>JACGDI010001573.1:756380-773762 GCA_014898725.1 Jacaranda copaia | reverse complement strand
CCCCCCCCCCCCATATATTTCATACAAGTAAAATTCTTTCTTGTTTTTCATGATGTTCAATTTTTAAATTATAGAATACATATTTCTTACCTCCTTTATATATGACAACAAGGTCACTCAAAAATCTTCCACCCACCCACATTTCAAGAAGATAGTCCTTCGTTTCTCTACAAAAAGAAAAAGAAATAAATTGTGAGAATAATTTGTTATCACTATAGGGTTATTACTACAGTATATACTCTCCTATATATATTTCACACATCATGTTATTACTACATCATTATCACTACAAGATATCTTGTTTTCACTATATTATCAGTGTATGCCACCCATAGTCAAGAAAATAAAATCGAAATTAGGGTATAGTGAAGAGCCTAAGTGAAGTCAAATTAGAATTAAGTAGTTAAAAAAGCAATTTTGCAGCATTTACAGCTATTACAGCAATATTACAACAATTTAATGTGTAGCAGCATCAATTTAATTTAGGAAGTGATTAACCTAAGCAGCAGACATTTTATAGCAAAAGCAAAGCATCAATTTTATTATACCTATGCGGCAACAAATTTGGGTGCCGAAAGGGTTAACAGTTAGCAATTCCAAAGTTAACATACGTAAACTCGAAGAGTTCGAAAAATATGGCCAAGTGTTCGACAAATCATAATATACATAAATCAAACCCAGTTGAGAACAGTTCTAGAGTAACAAACATAAATCAGACTACTTTTCATCACAATAAATAGAAAATAACATGAATAATAGTAAAAATTTGAAAAGTCCTAAACATGCGAAAGAAAAAAAAATGTAATGCGCATGCCATTGGTTACCTCAAACGCTCCTTCAGTAGCCCCTCTTAAAAGCTTCAAAAGCAAGCCCAATGCGTGTGCATGTTGCCTTCGTTGCCAAATGGACAACCAGAATGTATCCACACGTTGTCTTCAGTTAGAAATGGGCCTTTTTTTCAAAATTTTTTGAATGAAACCACAAAACAACTCCCCACCCAATGCGCTATTATCAAACAAACGGCTATAAAAACGAGAGTAAATGAGCAATTTTTGAATGCAAAGAGGATTCTAGAGTTTAGGCACAATATAGAGAGCAACTGGTGAGTGAAGAGATTCTTTTTCTTGTGAATATGCTTAAATTCTTCAGATCTTAGTATATAACTAAGAGCATTTTACACATTTGATTACTCGTAAAAAGGCAACTATCAATTGGGGCGAGGGAGCATTATAACAGCAAATATAGGGGGTGATGAGATAATTAATTATTCACAATGTTTGTTTGGCCAATTAAACACTCTATAGAGGAGTAAATTGTATATAGCCCAATAGAGTAATATCCAATTAAAAATAAAGACGATACAGAAGAAGTTAAGAAACAATTTTGTATTCAAGTGAGAGAGAGAGAGAGAGAGAGACAGAGAGAGAGCCTATAAAAATTATAGCAATTAAGTAAATCAAGTTTAAGAAGATTGAAAGGTGTCCAAGCTGACGATCAAGGCATTCGTTGTAGAGTCGTATCAAATTATAATTTAATTTGTGGTCAATATTTTTAAAAGCAGATTGAATAAAGCATTGGCGATGTTGTTGATCACTAGTTCAATCGATTCAACTGATGTGACGCCTAATAACTTAATAACTATATTTAATTTTATAAATATATATAATACAATAATATTAACAAGAAATAAAAAATTTCCAATAGTATAGGAAAAATAATTTAAACAAAATTTGAAATTTTTGTTCATTTTTAATTATTCTTTTAAAAAGCACTTCATAATTAGTCAACTATAAATAAATAATTTAATTAAACGTGATGTAATACAATTATTTAATGTCAATCCAAGTGATCATCCTTCCACGTGTCAAATCCAAGTTAGGATAAGTTTTTTCACACTAAATATCCAACATAATTAATAGAGATTAAATAAAATAAAACAACAAGCTCAACCTAAATATCTACATATAACTACTATTCATTGAATTTCAAGGAAATAAATTCATCTTTTAGAAAATTATGTGTCAAAAACTTTAGTCATCATCTTTAACTCTTAATTTCTCTTCTTTTTTTTATTTTTTTTTTATCTTTTAAATTTTTTAAAAAATAAACAAGTGAATTGATGTTCGCTAATCGAACCACCACTAATTAAATTGAATTTTTGATTGGTTAACACCAGATCAATTAGTGTCCAATTTTTAAGCTTCACCTTAATCAAATTAGCCCCCAATCATTGATTCGAACAGTCCAATTTTCAAACTAGTATTTGTGAATTGTGATTATTGCACTAAACCTATAAATTGTCATTTTGAAGGAGATCAAAATGTTATATTACATGTTTGAAGTTTTACATTTCAAAATCCTTATTTCTAAAAATAAGAATACTAATAACAGAGATTGTATTCAAAATTGATCAAATTTAATAAAATACTAATTCACACTATTTTTTGCCTTATTATTTTTGCAAACATAAAATTTATGGTACATAATCAAGCAAAACTAATAATATTCAACTCCACTTCAAGGATTTTTCAGAAATTTTTTACTTAGAGAGTGCAAATTGTGGATTTCTAATTCGAGAATGCACTTATTTTTAGAAACTAGCATGAATATGAAAGTGACTAGATGCCCTCTTTATTGGGCTAGAGCTCTAGGTCCAAGCCCATGTTCTCCTCATTGGTGCTCTTATACAATAAAGGTATATTTTGTTAAAGTGCACCTTCTTAATAAAAAAATTATAAAATTATCTTTTGCGCATATTTATGCCAGATCAATAACCAATATAACCAACTATTGAGATTGGACACTCGTGAAGTATGATCATACCAAGTTCTTACCTTGCTAGTTGCTGATCAAATGAATATATGAGTGCCAACCACAACTATCTCACCACGAACTGATGCGCCGGTTTTAAGAGATGATTGCCTTATATAATGCTATGAGCCTAAAAAATATATATATATATTTCAAAATAACTTTCTACCACAATCTGTAAGAAAAATTGAAAAAAGAAAAAATTAATCCTATGCTAAATAAAACTAGCGATAAATGGAAGCCGGCGGTGGTAGTCTACTCTCTCATTCTTAGAATAAAAATTTTAAAATAAAAATTTAATGATTCCTTCTACGTAGAAATAGAGAAAGCTAGAGCAGAGGTAATTTACCACAATTATAAACAAGAAATAGATATATATAATTTATCAAATATATTCCAATGGCAAGAAAATCGATTACTTTAGATTCACACTTCGTGATTATTATTACTACTACTACTTCTACTATCACCACCACCATACCCTCAAATTAAATATCAAAACAATGAACTTTATGAAACTGAAGGAATAATCAACCAATCAAAACCAGTAAAAGACAAAAGCTAACATACACAACAAAATCAATCAATTTTATAAATCTCTAGTCAAATTTTGAGCAACCACTATAATTTTGTTAATGTATAATTTCATCAAAAAATCAGTCAAAACTAGTAATAAACACTATATTTCTATAAATCTCGTGTGAAATTTTAAACAACTACTAAATTCATAACCAGCACACAAATCAATCGTCAAAGAAGGAAAACTAATAAAAAGATTACAACAATAGACAGGTTCAATAAAAAAGAATAAAATAAAAAAAATTATGTTATTTTTACCTCTAATGCCTCATTTGGAGAGGAGGTTTGCATTGATGCGGCGTCGTACCTAAGGTGCAAGGGGGCAAAGGAGACTAGAGGAGATAGGAGAGAGTTAAAGATGATTGAGATAGTAGTTGTTTTTGTTCATAAAATTATATACATAAGGGTATATTTGTAATTAACTTTTACATTGAGAGGTACCGACTACTTATGAATTCGATACTTAGAGATACTCATGCCTACCTTGTATAATAAATCGAGAGAAAGAAAATTTCATATCTAGTCTCCACGACTAGAATATCAATACATGTTTGTATACCCACACTTAAATCAGTAAAATTAACATCCTTGCTTTTTAACTGGAACTCCAAATGCTCTGAATACTAAAATGACAAAGTCTGAAAGCCGAAAGGGGTGTTAAAAAGATAGTCTTAGCGGACGTAATTATTTAGGTGGAGGCTGCTGATTGACTGTAATTTTTAAAGTGGTGGCTCCTCACACCATTTTACAAATAGGCACTGCTAACTAGTGACATGTGGCGCACTCTTGATAGTGCCATGTATCGGAGTCATGGAGGAGAAAATCAACAGAAAAGTTACCCAATATATGTATATATATATATATATATTCAATCTAGGTCCAGTCCAACTGGTCAAGCGGCACACATGCATGGGCTTTGGACCAAACTTCACACCATGCACGTCCTCCCCTTTGGGGACCAAGCAAAAAATCCAAAACAAAGCCATATAAATTAATTCAACTAATCGTCCACTTCTAATATAGGATGGAGCCATACAAATTTTCCTCCTTTTTCATTTTTAACGTATTGATCAATTTTAAGTGATTCATTTTTTGCATTAATTTTTTATTCCCTCAAACTCTATTGTAAATAATTAAGTACAGCATCAATATCTACCCACAGTATACATTTTTTACCTGTTGCTCACTGCCTCCCTTCAACCCATCTTTAATAAACTGTTGTACTTCAAAAGAAAAAAGAAAAGCAATTGGGCCTGAGAAAGCTGTCCATATTCTCCAGAAACCCATGCCCTGGTCCACTTACTTTTAGAATTCATTTTTTTATTTTTTATTTTTTTTATTCTTTCTAGAATCAGATGAGGCCCATCGGTCCGTAACTTATTCGGGTTCGTTTGATTTAATTTTCATATCTTATTTTTACAAATTCTACTATTTAAAAATACAATCACATTACTTTTTAAATATTTTCACTCAACATCATTTTATTTTTATTATCAAAATAAATTCACTAATAATCTATAAATCTCCTCCTAACAACCTATATATTTTCTCTCTATATTTTATTGTTTCTGGCTATTTCCATCTATAATATGTGAAACTCAATATAATCATTATTTTTTCAATAATTTATTTAAAAGCAAACTCATTTTTATTAATTAATTTTTTAAATTTTGAAAATGGTGTAAATGAAAACTAAAAATGAAATTAAAACCAAACTGGCCAAGCTCGACATCGTAAAAGTTCAGCTCCAACCACTTTCTTCAATTATGGTGATAAGGACTATGAAAGGATACAAGTGTTTTTCGCTCATTCGTCTGCAATTACATGTTTTAAACTAAATAACTATTAATGCTCAAAACTGTCTCCATCGTCAATATCCCTTGCCATTGTTACTATAAGTCCCGCTTTTACCAATATAATTAAGGCTAGAAAAATCCTACTCGAACTTCAAACCTTCCATGTTCATTATGGTGTCAAAATCATGTATGTTTTGTTCCTTTAAAAAAAAAAAGGAATTGTATTGTTTTATTCATATTTGATTAAGAATTTTTAGCTTTATGATATTGCATTCAAGTATGCTTTGTGAATTTTTTTTATTTTGGTTGGGTTTTTTATTTGATTGAAATTATTTTAATTTTTCTTTTAATGTGAAAATCATTGTCTAATTCAAATATACTCTTTGAAACTTCTTTGTCTATTTCGGTAAGGTATAAGGAATTTTTAATTATTATTTCGAATTTTAGGTATCTTATACATTGAAATTTCTTTGTCCTAACTACTAAAATATTTGAGGTTTTTAAATTTTTGTCAATATAATTAGAGTACTGCAATAATATATAAATTTATACATATAGAAATGATATAGCATGATAACCTAGTGTGGGTTAGAATTTTCCCACTTATTAGTTACACTATGTTCGGTTCATGGATTTTGCTAAGGAAAAGAAAAGAAAATGTTGAGGAAAATATTTTTGATTGTTTGGTTAGTAAAGAAAATACTAAAGAAAGAAAAACTTGATGAAAAATATAGTGTATTTAAGGAAAATGAATTTGCCTCACAAAATGGTAAGGAAAATGAATTTCCTCACATTGAAGTGCTCTTTCTTATTTTTCAATATTCATCACTCACTCTTTTCCTTATTCCTTTTTTCATTGTTTTTACTAATAACCGAACAAATTTGTAATTTTATATTTCTTTATTTTCTTTTTCTTTTCCTTGTTAAATCCTTAAATCAAACATAGTGTTGGAGAACTTGCAGCGGATAATTCTATTTAAGGAAAATTCTAACCCACCCTGAAAAATAAAAAAGTACGTAAAATAAAAGAAAGTAATTTGGCCCGCCTTCTCTTAGGAAAGTAAGCTTAAGTCATAGTCAAGAATTGTTGTGTAACAAGGAACACTTCGGTAGCGTTTTGGCTATGTTTTTATTTTTTGCTCTCTATTTTCAACATTTTTAAAATTTAATAGGTAATTAGCAAAAGTAAATTTGTATTTTGATAAATTATATAAAAAGTAATGATTACATAACATTTAGTGGATTGTATGTAAGGTGAAGGGAGATATTAATAATAATAATAATAATAATAATAATAATAATAATAAAAAGAGAAGATATATAAGTTTTTGGAAGAATATCTATAAATTATTTAAAAATGTATTTTGAAATAAAAATGAATTAAAATTTTGGTAAAAATGATTTTGAAAATAAAATCAAACAATGCAAGCATTCTGGAAAGGATGAAACATATAATTAATTAATGTTTAGTTCAAGTTCATGGCTACAGCTTTGTTCTAAATAGAATTACCTGCTAGAAGGTCCTAATATTTAAGTTTGTTCAAACTTAAATTGTAATAATATATTGTTTGGCTTGTAATCCAATGGTATTAATCTCTTCTACTACGTAGGAGGTCTCATATTTGACCTCAATGGACATCGTTATGCATGCTATGTGCATTAGATTATAAAGTTTGTACTTTAATTTACTTGATTTGAGAATATGATAATATTGACTTATTGAAAAGATAAATTTCGTCATTTGTAATATTTTGTGATGATATATTAATAAGTTGATGTCTTAATATAAAAATATATAGTCGGTCATTTAATATATTAAAAAATAAAATAAAAGAAACCTTGATATCAAACTGGAAGTCGATATGCTGCCTCATACCTACCTTGTCGGTCATCATTTCTATGCCTCAAAAGTCACCGCAGCCGGCGGAGTGGAGTTCGCCAGCAGTCTGAATCGTGTTCCACCACCTACCAAATTTGGCAATTAACAAATACAAGTTCAAATTCAAGATGACAATATTGTTTAGAAGAAAGATACACTGGTATTTAGAGACAATTGCAAAAATAATACCGTTCAAATGGCCATCAAGCAGAACAAAATCAAAATTATTAGAGACATCATTTTAGGACACTAACAATTAAAAAAGAAAAAAGAGATTTGGTCGACTGTTAAAAGATCATGTCATTGACGGACCTTATTTACATGGCATTTGTTTTTGTCGATGTGGCAATTTTCAACCATTTTTAATCCTACATCATCGCAGGTTTTCGCCACGTCAAATGCTACACCAATA
Source organism: Jacaranda copaia (assembly GCA_014898725.1). Lineage (NCBI taxonomy): Eukaryota > Viridiplantae > Streptophyta > Magnoliopsida > Lamiales > Bignoniaceae > Jacaranda > Jacaranda copaia. The sequence continues at coordinate 766,285 of JACGDI010001573.1, read as the reverse complement.
AAATTGAAAAAGATATACTTTTTTTTTCTATCTTGAAAATTCTAAAAAGTGTGCATGTATGCTGGTTTTGGATATATTTACACTTTAATTTTAAAAGTTCTTCAAACTTTCTTCTTAAAGTATCAATTATTGTAGTAATAATTTCTTTAGAATAAAATTTAGTTGTATTTTTATAGTTAGTTTTAATTCAAATTAATAATTTATATTACCGAGTTCAAATAATTAAAATTTAATATTTTAACTTCAATATTTTTTAAATATTCTGAAAAAAAAAAGAGTAAATTGGAAAAACATATTATATTTTCTTATTCATATGGACAAAGAGCACGTTTCTATCTTGAGGGGTCAAAGTGTTACCTTACTTTAAATTTATATTATTACATTAATGCAGTTTGTCAAGTCAATGACACAACATATTTTATGTAATAACACATATTAATTATTTATAGAATTATTTGTTTGATAATTTTTCAAATAGAAATAGCAACGTGATCATTTTGTAAAAATTCAAGAGACTCAAGTTGATTATCAATCTGGGCACACTTTTGGAATGAATATGATACGAAATTACCATTGTCATAGACATAGTGTCCCATTTCCTTCTTGTTTCTTTTTTCCTTGTCATTTTTGTCCGAATTTGAAAAGGTTGGCGAAGCTGCCGGGCAAAAAGTAGACGCTTTGACAGTGATACGCTAACGAAAGAGAAAGGGGCCGCGCAAGTGGGCAATAAGATTCATGTTTTATATGTATCTTCCCAAGCACGTGGGTCATACGTGATTAAAACGTGCTTTAAATATTGACAGTGACTGCCGGCGGACCAATGGGGGCTGCGCTACTACTTAAGTGAACCGGAATCCACCTGGAAATGGCCCCAACCTCAGCGAACTGATACTGATTAGTTGGTTCCTTGTCGTATGAAAATGGGATATTAGAATTGTTAACTAGTCTCTATGCAGAAAATTATAGGTTTTTGTTGTCATGATACTATTCAAAATTGGTTTACATTTGAATTTTAAAATTCATTGGACGATAGTCAATTTATCTGTTAATGAAAGTATGTATAAAACACCTATATCTCTTTTGGGTATATTTTCAAATGATTTATTTAAAATGCTTATTTTTTTGTTTAATTCTAATAACTAGAAGTTATATAATAATTATAATTTATGACTCACCTATGTTATGACTATAATTATTATTTTATCATGATTTTTTAATTCTTATTTATGAAATTAAATAAATATATTAAAATTATTAAAATAAATTTACATTATATAAAAATAAATAAATATAATTATTATATATGAATATACTATAGAAGTTTTAGCATATTCATAGAATGTGCCAAGTTACCACTTAGAATTATTAGAACAAACTAATATATGCATATTTCCGATGATTCAAAATCTCATAATTATAGAATTTTTGAAATTTAATCTATCACTTAAATTAATTAAAATATGCGAAAGAAGTGACAGTTCAAGCCTTTGAAAGAGTTTACCATTTTATTTTATTAATGTTTATACATGATTGTAACATTAAAGCCAAATATGTTAATGAACATTTCACTTTTATTTTAAACTTTAAATATAAAATACACACAAATACTTACTCATAATACCGAAAATTTAATAAAATAAAAAGGGCACAAAATTTAGAACTATTCTATAAGACATGGTTGGTTATCACAGATTGAGAAATCGGGCTGGATTGATCGGTTCGATCGAAAATCGGTCATGGTTTCGATTCGATTTGATATATAAAACTAGTTGATAAAAAAATCAGTGCCAATCAGTAAAAAATCAATTCAACCGATGAACCAGTTTACTTTAAATCAGTTTTTTCTGTTTTTTTTCTTTTTTCTAAAATTAAAATTTTAAAATTAAAAATAATATTGATTTTTATTTACATTTAAAACTTTTATGTTATTTGAGTTGGTGCTTATTGTTTTGTAAATTATAATGGATTATATAAGAATTTTTTCTAACAAATCTTATTTTGTGATTTGACATTTTAAATTGATACGTGAATATTACTATAAATAGGTTTGAAGAAAGTTTCATAATATTAGGTAATTTTTAATTTTTTATATATATATTTATATTTTTTATATTTTTAATATATTTATATAATATTAAATATAATTATAACATCATAAGTATTGATGCAATTAAGCTGATTGAATTGATTAAACAGTAACCAATAAGCACACAAATTCGCTCACCATTCCGATCTATTAAACATTATTGGTTACAGTGTTGCAGTATGGAAGCTGCCTACAATTAAAGATATAAATAGTAAATATTTTAAGGGTGCAATCATTGAGAAAAGTTCCACAACGATAAACTCTAGGGTTCGTTTGGTTTTATTTTCATTTTTAATTTTTATTTTTATTATTTTTAAAATTTAAAAAATTATATGGTGAAAATAAATTAAAAATAAATTTATATTTAAATAAATTATTAAAAAATAATAATTATATTGATTTCGTAGATTATAAGTGAACAAAAATAGAAATAATAAAATAAATAGAGCAAATATATATATATATATATATTATTAGAAAAATATATATAAGTTATAGAAGAATATGTTTTGATAATGAAAATAAAAGTGATGTCGGATGAAAATATATAAATAATTGTATATTTTTATTTTTAAATAATAAAAAATATAAAAATAGGGTATAAAAATGAATCTGAACAAATCATAAAATTTATGTTTTACTTAATCAATTTAATAGAATGTTCATGTTTTTTTTTAACAGAATATTCATGTTAACTTAGCATTGAACGTAATATACACTTTAATTATAATTTTTAAAGCCTTTATACATTTGTTGTGTGTCAAGGGGAAGGCCAAAGTTACCACGATAAATATATATAAATAGATCAGTAAATAGATTAATAATTGAAAAAGCAATTTTTATATTTTTTCCCAATTTCTACAGCAGTTACTGTTGAAATGGATCAGTCCTCGCTGTCAAACGGAGGAGAGGAGAGGAGAGGCTCAGAAGGAGGGGAAAGAATATACACCGGAAATTTAAAAAAGAAAAAGAAAAAGGGAAAAAAAAATTTATGTGCAGTGAAGTCCCCAAAATGTCTCCGCCACCGCAGCTCCGGCTAGAGATTCAAAATTTCCAGCCACAAATCGCCGCAATTTCATATTGATTTCAGGTCAATATTGCTGACAAATGGGTGTGACAAGAGCTGGGTGGCGCTCCACCTCTTACTTGAGTCCTTCTGTAAACAGCACTCAATAAAGCTTCTAAAATTTTCCGACGTACTTTCGGGCAAGCTGGGCGGCTCACCGAAGCATATGGCGCACATGAGCGTCGCCCAATCCGGCCTTTGCCCAGGGGCCAAGTATGGAAAATGACCCATGTACAATTCCAACAAAGTCAGTCCCAAGCTCCAAATATCCCCGGCGTACCCGTCGTAGTTCGCTCCGTATGTATCCGGGTCAAACCGCTCCGGGCTCATGTACGCGCACGTACCCACGTAGGAATTGCACGGATCCAACGTTCTTTGCATGATTTTACTGACTCCGAAATCGGAAATTTTCACTTCCATTTTCTGATTGACCAATATATTTGATGGCTTCAAGTCACGGTGAATTATTTTGTGGGCGTGCAAATATTCCAGCCCGCTTAGTACTTGGTGGCAGATTTTGGCGAGGAGTTGTTCGGTAAAAACGACGCCGTTTCTGAGTAGATTTTCGAGGGTGCCCATGTCCATGTACTGCATACAGATAGCGATGTCGCCGCCGGGGATATCGAAGACTCCGTGGCACTTGATGACGTAGGGTGAATCGGTGCGCCGGAGGATGGAAACCTCGCGGAGGATCTGGCGGCGGAAGGCAGGGTCACTGTCGCCGTGGACGACTTTTAAGGCGTAGATCGCGGAGGTGTGCTTGTGGCGTACTTTGTAGACAGTTCCACCGTTACCGTGGCCGAGGACGTGGAGTTTCTCGAGGTCGGCGGCCGATATGGTAGCAGCTGCGGCGGAGGCGGAGGTAGAGGTAGCAGACGGAGCGAGGGGGAGAGGAAAGCGGGGGCAGCGGTCGGAGGGTTCCGGGAGAGGGAGACGGAGGCTTAGGTGGCGGCGCTCACGTACGACAGCCATGAGAGAGGGTGGGGAGTAGGATTAGATCGGGCGTGCTAGAGATCGGGCTGAGGTTTATATATACAGAGTACATATGTGGAGCACGTGATGGTGGGTGGAAGGGTGGTGGAAGGAGGTTTGGCGGGCCCCATCATTTTTATTAAATTAATTTAAATTTTATTTTAATTAGTTCATAAGCATTTTTGGATCTTCTTGGATTTGAGAGTGGGTATAATTGCGTCACACGTGAGCTAATAAAAAGCTAGCTAATTAATATGATTGCCCCGTTGGGTTCAACAACAATTGGCTGATGATACAATGAGTACCCGTGATTGCAACTACAAATGAACTGGATGGATTCGCATTGGACAAGAATAATTTTAATTATGTTTTAGTTACGACAATGTTTTTAACTTTAATCTCAACGCAGCCTAGGAGAATCTGCGATGGAATGGTCTGAAATTACAAAACTCAAGCGAGATAAAGCATATCAGTAGATTTAAATCAAACGGAAAGTGGCTTATTGACCTGTGCTATTGCCCTCGTATATATAAATACAAAATATAAAATATAAAATTTGAATTTCAGTAAATTTTTTTAAGTATGTGTGTATAAATATAAAGAAAATTAATATATTTGCCTTTTTATCATCTTTTACATGTGTTTATGTTAAAATCTTGAGTTTGTTGCTGAAAAATTCGCCTTAGTTGATGGCTTATCTCGTTTAGTTCAAACTAGCACTAGCGGATAATCAATGCATATGTATTCAATAAAAATGAAAATTAATTATACTGTATTAATGTAATTTCGAATCCAAGAAGCTTGAAAATAATTGATATAATAAAAAACACAATCAATCAATTAACACAAAAGAAAAACTCATTCATCTAGCTTTGAAAAAATTGTAGATAGTAATAAAAAAAATAATTTGGATGCAAGATATCATACATATAGAAAAAATTAGGAATATAAAAGAAATGCTAAGAAATGAAAATAATGGAAATATGTATAACCATGTATAACCTATTATATAATAATAGTGTGGGCAGTAATAAGTTTGATAGTAATTTTATGTAGGCATGAAGATTTAAAAAAGAAAAAGAGGTATTGTAAAAAACGCATTTAACAACACACAAAAAAATATAAATTGTTATTAATAGTACAAATATTATCGAGAGATATATATCCAATTCTAATAAGGGTATGAACTATCCAGGCGTGTATTAGGCCAAAGTTCAATCCAACTGACCAAGTGGCAGGTCAATAGAAATGATTGGTGATATAATGGGGTCGAGTCCTGCAACAAATAGCAAATATCAGGTAGGCCAAAGGGCCCTCAGCTAAGGCGCTTCAATGCCTAAGTCAGTATAATCGACTAGAAGATAGAGGGCAAAGTGAAGGCTCTGAATAGTAATGAGCATACTTTGTTGAATGCTGGATATTGGATATTTATAGCTTTCTCGGTGTAGTTAATATGTCCCTACTGCACAGAAAGGGCATTTGTCCTAGTTTGAGAACTTTTAAGTCTTCTCCAATCTCTATACTGTTTTAGGTGGTGCCATCTCCGACTTTCCATGACAAGGTGGTCCACTAGAAGCACATACTAGTTAGGCACGACAGTGTAGGTGGTACTGGTAGTGGTATGCGCCATTAATATAGAGACACGTCATCTATCAGAGCATTCAATGTGATAAAGAGGTGGTCGCGTATGCTCAACCTCCCTGATCGATATACATGCTTGTCTATGGGACATCCGCATAGGCTCTGGTCGATAGAATGGCATTTTGTTGTATTTGAGTATTTTCCCGACTTGGTGCTAAAAAAACATTCTCGATGAAGTCGACTATGTTTTGGTTGACTTGGGTGACTACTGATGCTCACGTTGGTGGATAGCATGGTCGACACGATTGATAATGTGGTTGACCCACAACCAATTGGGCCTAATGGGTGATTGGGTTACTTCACATCACATCTTTTATCTAGTCGAAAGTTATTAGGTTGGGCCTATTGGGTTATCCCATATCATGAGTCCTCCCCACTTTCGATTCTTGATCAAGAGGTTCGATAAGAAGAAATAGAGAGTAGCTAATTTTTAAAAATTGCACACTCTCGATAAAGGGTCTAACACATTGATAATGTTCTAATTCCAAAAGTTGACTAAAGTTCAACATATTTAATGCGGTTGTTACTTTGGGCCAAGCAAAGCGCCAGGTGACGACTGCATAATAATTACAAGCATTTAGGTTACCACGCGATGAAAAATGTTCATTTTCACTTTTACAGCATTCCGTAAGGTCTATTCAATCAATTTATTGCACTTATAGCTAATTGCATCCAGCTTTAAACTTCTAAACCTCATAAATCCCTTAAAACCTTTTTGCACAGGGTTTATTTTTGTTATATCTTGATCATACAAATTTGCCAATCATGTTGAGTGTGTTTGGTGAGAGTGGTGGTTAGGAGAGTGATAGTGAGGCAACCAGGCCAAATTAGACTCCAATTAGGGGAAAGATAACTCAACTAGTGAGCTAGTAGTTTATCTTATGCACATTCACAACTAGCCCCCAATTTTCATGAATGTTAGCAATTTGTTTCATCTTTCCATATCTCGAAAGTTGAGGAGTACGGAGGAGTCAGGCTTTTACTATTTGATAGCCCTCCATTGTCGAAAATTCCTAGTGACTCCCCCTTTCTTATTTAGCAAGAATTGGAAAACTTGCTACTTTTTCATTTGATCTTTGGGCTGGGTTAGTTTTAACATGCGTAGGGGATTGATGAAGGGCCATATCAATATGCCCAAGAATGAAACCTCAACTTAGCCCAATACATTTATTAGGGATTTAATCAAGTTTAGGAAAATGGAGGCTTCGAGTTATCTTGAGGAGAGAAATTTGGTGTTGGCAAGCTTATCACTTGCTCAACTAGGCCTACCTGCTGACGCTCGACTAGGTAGATGTCTTTGTGGGTCTTTCAATAGTTTTATCTCAACTTTCTAGTTGATGTAGATGTATTTTATTTTATTTTATTTTGTTGTGCATATTGAGATAAAATCATGAATCAAATTTGAGCATAACCTATGGTGCATGTGCAAATGAATCAATAGCTGCTCATCAAGAGGCCATTCCTTAGGCTGCCCTACAACTGCAAGTTGCACTGACTACTCGAGCAACTTTCCTAACCCAGCTAGCTTCGAGGGCAATAGCTAGTTCCCTTGCTTGGCAAAAAATGCTAACAGTTGAGCAAGCAAGACTAGCACAGAAAAATATTACCACTGACAAAAGCAAAGTTAAAGCTAAAGCACATAGCACACTGACCAACTATGATCTCTTTGGGCTCTACGAGGAAGGTAAGCTATTTCAATTGGTGGACATGCCCTTACCCTGATACGAGACTAATTTGGTGGTGCATAATTCGATATCCATGCTGACTACAAGGTTAATCGATATTGCACGCCTGAAAGTAATGATGATCGGGCTGTTCACATCCAACTAGTAGAAAATGATGAATTTAATTCAGTAAGGGGTGCTAAAATCTATGGCATACCACTCCAATATGGTAAGTGTTTAGTCGAGTGCAACTTGTTTGTTGAATACTTTGTTACTTTTGTTTGTTTATTTTGTTACTACTTCTTCAGGACCAAATTATTTCAGTTGTAGGTTAGCCAACTGGGCTACCATCTGTATCGGAGATCGGAGCTAGCCCTTGATGGCCGTGATCTGTTTTGGGAAAATCATGGTGAAGTGGAGGGTAGTGTAGTTGTAGAAACATTTTTATGTTACCTGTCATCTTTCTCTTTCCCCTTCTTCTTGTTGCTATTGAGATTACTATATTTCAATTTGTTCATATCTTCTTATGTCATATACCTCTCTATGAGGTCGAGTAACTCCTTCGTTTAGGGTTGCTACCTGACCAAGACGTTGGCACATTTCTTATGGTTAAGGCCTAAGAAAAGCATATTGATCAAAAACTCAATCCATGGACTATCAATCATTAGGACTTTTATGTTGAATTTGGTCAAAAAGTCACAAAGGGACTCTTCATCATTCTGTTTAACAATATATATGTGGGTATGAATGAGCTTTACCTTCCACCAACTAGCGAACTAATGGAAAAACTTGTCACATAATTGGTCATTCAAGTAGATAGGCATCAGTTTTAGTTTAACATACCAATCGAGCACAACTCCCTCGAATATGGTGACCAGCATCTTGGCATAGATATAGTTGTTGTGCCCATGCAGTTGCATCATGTGCTCGAATTATAGTAGATGCTCATTTAGGTCCAACAAGCCATCATATTCGGGCAGTGGCATCGACAACAATGCCCTCATCAATTATCTTCTGCACAAATGGTGACTCATACTCTTGATGAAGCTAAGGAGCACCATCATTCCTCTTAGTGTTTCTCTTCAAAATCTCTTTCAGTTACTTGTTCAACTGTTATACCAACAAGACACTTTTTTCCATTCTTCCCAATCAGATTAGGACATGTTTCTATTAGTTTGGGGGTCTCAAGCACTCGGCCCTATTGTGCTATGGGGCTCGAAGGGGTTGAGCGTAGTGGTTAACTAACTTTGCAACCTCTTCTCAAAGGATAGGTCGGGCTTTTTCCCTTAGGAATTGCTAAGGTTTGTCTTCTCATTGTGTGGGTAGTCGCTTAGCTTCTAGTTAGTCCCTCTTTTTCCTTAGAGGTCTTTCTCTTACTGGGAAAGTAGAGGAATGGCACTAGTAGCTGGTCTAGGTTGATTACTGTGTCTGTTGAGGGCAACTGACAATTAAGTAGAGATTTGGACAAATATCTACTCATTTATCAACTGCATAAGCTGGGGTATAATCAAGGTGACCATTTATTTTGGCTGTAGACTAGGTCCTACCATATTTGGTTCTTATTGGGATTGAGGAAGAGGGGTTGGGGACCTTTTAGTCTCTTTCCTTTCAAAATAGCTTACCATGTGTTAACCATTTTTCTTAGTTACGAACTCATTTTTCTCACAGATGACGTCAAATGATGAGGGTATAAATTGTTTAAGAGTGTATTGGGCTAAAGTCCAGTCTAATTGACCAAGCAGCAGTGATATGGGATAATCCAATAGGCCCAACAGGTCCAACTTCAAATGAAACAGCCCACGAGGCCAAACTCGGTACGGTATAATCTAATAGGCCCAACAGGCCCAAATTTAGAATAGACAGCCTATAAAGCCCAAAGACATATCAGTCTGGTCGACCTGTATCGACCCCATTTGGTAAGCCCCGCAGTCGAGCCGTATCAACCTGAAGGCCACTTGCGAAACTTTAGCAACTAAGTCCAATCGACATGAATCAACCTCTGATTGCAAGTTGGACAAGTTGAACCTCTCAGCATTGATGACACGTGGCAGCTGATGTGACTGCTGCCAATAGATGTAACCGCTTCCAACAATTCTGGTAGAAGCGCGCTCCCAGGCAGGACCTAGTCTACAGCCAGAATATTCCGGGCGCCAGCACCCCCCAGGAACAGCTGGTGACACTTCCAATGTCGCAACTAATGCAAATGATTAGCGAGCAGATTTCTGCCCAAATATCAGCTTAGTTATCTACTTTTCTAAACAGGCACACCTCAGTGCCTGCCCCCATCACCAGCGCCGCTCCGCAGTTGCCCTCATTGGAAAATAGATCGTGAAGCACAGGCCCTCCCACCACGAAGCCAAGTAACCACTCGCCAGCCGTGAAGCCAGCCTTAGACATCCACCAGTGGAGAGGAGACGTCCAGAACCTTGTGAGGAGGTGGTGGACCCAGAGGACCACGTTTGACCTAATTGAGCCC
>JACGDI010001573.1:655666-753863 GCA_014898725.1 Jacaranda copaia | reverse complement strand
TAAGTTATTTTGGAGGGTATTTCAGTATAGTGGTCTGGGGTAAACAGTCGACCTTGGCGAACAGGCATTTCAGAGGGCCCAGCCCCTCCCTCTGACACTATCCCAGCCTCTCCATGATCGCTACTACTAGAAGAACTACTGCTTTCAGTCAAAGATGAACTAGATTAGGTGGTGCTCTCAGTCTCGCAATCCCTCCTACGAATCATATTTGCAGACCTACTGCTAACAGAATCAACATTAACAGACATGGTTCTGCAAAATAATGGCAGAAAATAATGTAGATATGACAGGGACACTTACAGTGTTCGTTTCGGAAGCAGAAAGTATGGAGCAAAACACTCTTCAATAATGGATATTTTCTGATGCTCAAAATGCAAAAGTGTGAGTGAAGGAACTCCCCCCTATTTATAGGTAATCGTGCGTGGGAAACTGTGTAACTGCCATCATGACAGCCTACTTCGTATCTCAGACAGTTCCTATTCTGCACGCTTCATATCTTGCACATTAATAGCCGCATTAAATGCACAGAAACTGCCTCCGACCCTGGTCAATATTTCAAAAACTCAGGTCGATATTTCAAAAACCTTAGTTGAAAGCACAGAAATCCTGGTTGAGCATATTGCCCACTATATTTGAATATGAACTCCTTGCTTCTTCTCATCGACAAGCTCGATCAGGATCAGGAGTTGAAGGGACTCATGATATAGGATAATTTAGTAGGCCCAACTTCAAATGAGACAGCCCACGAGGCCAAACTCGATACGGTATAATTCAGTAGGTCCAACAGGCCTAGATTTAGAAGAGACGGCCTATGAAGCCCAAAGGCACATCAATCTGGTCGACTTGTATCGACCCCATTTGGTAAGCCCTGCGGTCAACTCGTATCGACATGAGGGCCACTTCCAAAGCTTTAGCATCCAAGTTCGGTCGATATGAATCGACCTTCGATTGCAAATTGGACAAGTTGGACCTCTCAGCATTGATGACACATGGTAGCTGATGTGATTGCTGCCAATGGATGTAATCGGTTCCAACAAGTCTGGCAACCCTGCCAACAACTTTGGCAGGAGCGCGCTCCTACTGATATGATTATCCAGAAAAATAGGAGATTGCGCTACCTGGCACAGTACCGGAATCTGGGCAGAGAATGACTCCCAACCCCCTGTCATGGGGAAAGCCAAGTACACCTGATAAGGGTACTTATATAAAATCACATTCTCATCAGACTATAAATACTACAAGTACCACCACGCTTAAAGTAATGCCATTTACACTGTTTACTACATATTCTCTCTCTATATTCTCCAATCTATCGAAAATCTAACTTGAGCATCTGAGTGCCATAGTCGAGGGCCTCTCGGCTAGTTGACATGTGTTCATGGTTGCAAATCTTAAGCCCAAGACACTTGAATCAACCAGAGTGCCTGACTTTCCAGCTCTCAGCAACATCAAGTAGGTTAATAGAAGTACTTGGTGATATAATGGGATCGATTTTTGCAACCAATAACAAATGTTAGACAAGCTGAGGGGTTCTCGACTAAAGTGTTTCGACGCTCAAGTCAGTATAATCGATTAGAAGATAGAGCGGCAAAGTGAAGGCTTTGAATAATAATGAGCAAACCTTGCTGAAAGCTGAGAATGAGGTATTTATAGTCTTCCCAATGTAGTTGACATGTTTCTGATGCCCCTGTTGCACAGAATGGGCTTTTATCCTTACTTAAGGACCTTTAAGTCTTATCCAATTTTTGTAGTTTCCAGGTGGTGCTTTCTCTGGTTTCCCAAGACATGGTGGAATAATGGAGACGTGCACTAGCCAAGTGCAGCAGTATAGGTGGTAGCATGTGCTATTAATACATAGACATGCCGCTTGTTAGAGCATTCAATGTGGCAAGGAGGTGATTGCATATGCTCGACCTCACTGATCGATATAAGTACTTGTCTATGAAACATCTGCGTAGACTTTGGTAGACAGAATGGCATTCTACTATATTCGTGTATTTTTTCGATTAGGTGTTGATATGCTAATACTCACGTTGGTGGATAACCGTGATTTAAATATTACCAACATGCTTCCCAATAGGACATGGAAAGAAATATTCAATCATTCAAGTAGATATGAACAGATAACACTGTATATTGATTGAAGAAATATGAGTGTAGCTTGCTGGCGTGCGGTCCTTGTTTTCAGTTATTAATATAAATTAAATTATCCTGTCTGATTTTGTTAAAAAAATTAAATTGTCTTTTTGTAAATTGAAATCAAATGTGCGATTTTGATTTAATTCTTTAAATTGCATTGATATTGCCAAGTGACAAAAATGGTTTTGGTGGGTGTGAACGATTTTGACAATATTTTAAATTTCATGATCAGCCCATCTGTAAGGTTGCATGGGTGATAGGTGGACAAGTTTAATAATATTAATTGATTGATCAATTTTTCTTTTAGGTACAATTTTTAAAAACATTTAAATTTGTGGACTGCCTTATCACATCAATAATTTTCCATTGCTGGGAAGCGCAGGGGGCCAGTGCCTACCAAATTAACCCTTAAAAGTACCGCCTTGTGAACCAAGTGCACATTTCTTTTTCGTTTTAGCTAGTGCCTAGTGACGTCAGACGCGCAAGTTGTCTTGGCGTGCGTGCAACTTGATCACTAGGCGTGCTCTATTATGCTATCTCGATCGAATCTATTTGAAATTGAATTTTAATTTGTATAAAATATTAAATCAAAAATTTAGATTTGATATTCAGTTATATAATTTTTAATTCAGTTTTTGGTTTCAATTTTAATTTTATTTCTTTTACTAGTTAACTGAAATAGATCGAATTATCTAATTATTAATTAATATATATCAATATTAAAAATTAAAAAATTCAATTTATTTTGATTTTTAACAGAATTAAACCAAAAAAAATTTTAATTTTATTCAAAATTTTGGTTCGATTTAATTTATATCAAATAAACACCCCTAATGCTATCAAGCTAGTAAGGAGAATGGGTACTGCAGCGGAGTGGAAGTTGACTGGCGAACCAAACTCGCGCTATTGTGAATTTAATTTAAATTGAATTGAATTTAATTTTTATTTTGAGTAGATTTTAAGTCGTTTATATTTATATTTGTAAGTTAGTATATAATTAAATATTATTTTTTACTTTGTTAATAAATATATACTATTTATTATTATTATTTTATTTTGAGTTCACAATTATTTTCAATTCATTTGATAATTTAAATTTAACTGAATCAAGTTGAATTAGATTTGAAATTTTATTGAGTTAAATTCAAATTTAAAATATTAGACCCGTCGAATTTGAGACTAATGTATATATTCTCTGTAACTTGACTCGACGTGAATACACTCTTAGCATGGAGTAAAAGAATACACTAAGAAGGAAAAAAAATTGCTTCATAGGGTTTGTTTTTTTTTTTTTTTGTTTATCATTTTAAGAGAAAAAACAAATATAAGCATTACGCATTTATGTTAAATATGTAAATTTATATATAAACGTTCATTTAATCATATAAAAGATTCAGATTGACATATTTGTCAATATATTTATAGACGTAACATCATATATGACAGACAATTTTCTTTAGTTTTTCACGTGCTCTATCATTTCATTTACTATATAAAAAATGTTAATTATGAAAGAGTACTAATATTATCATTTTTTAACATGTTTTCTCGACCACAAAGAATACATAATATTTTATTCTAAATTTCTCAAAACAAAAATTGGAAAAAACCACCATGTGCAAATGCATTTTAAATAAACTTCAACAAAAGATTCTTGCTTTCAGCCTCTTCACCTGTCAACCTTAAGGGTGTAAATGAAATGAGAAGATTTGCAAATAATTTAGGCTTGGTTCGATGAAAACTTGTATTCAATTCAATTTTTTTGAGCCAGAGATGAGTCGTGCTCGAGCTTATCAATTAAACAAGCCAAGTCGAGATCATTGATATTCAGCTTGCAAATCTCATGAGCCTATATGAGCTTTTTTATTATATATATACACATATATAATTATAATTTAAGCTCATATAATAAAATTTATAATAATAATTCAATTTTTTATTTTTAAAAAAATATACAACAAAATTATTTAGATAGATTTTGTTTTGATTCTAAATGGGCTCGAGTTAATCCAAACCTAGATGAACTCGAGCTCATCCAAACTTAACGAATTAAACATTTCTACTTCTTCATAATGAGCCTTCGTCTATTCCAACGAGTCGAGCTTGAGCTTGGCTATTTAGGCTCGATCAAGTTTGACTTGAGCTCGCGAATTAATAAATAAGCCAACTTTGATCCTACTGGATTCGGGCTCGGCTCATTTAAATATATAAATTAAATAATTATTTATATTAATAATTTGCTTTTTTTTTTCTCTTTTTAAATATTTTATACATAATATTAAATAATTATTATATATCAGCATTTAAATACTATTGAGCTCGAGCTTGATTTCGATTGATACTGAGCTTGTGAGCTTGAGTTCAAGGTCAAAATACTACATCGAGCTCGAGCTCGAGCTTTTAAGTGGAGGCTCATCGAGCTCGAGTTTGAGCTTATAATTTTTTTTGAATTTGACTCATTTTACACTCCTTAATCTGAGTATTTAAGGACAATAATTTTTATTTTATTATAATAATAATTTTTATAAATTTAATAACAAAAAAATTATTATTATTAATGTGTCATTATGAATAATTAGTGACAAATATATAAAAAAAAAATAAAAAATTTATAGAGATACAACTATAATCACTATATGTGGCTATGTATTGACTTTGAGGCACATAGACGGCATTTGACGAGCATGCGACATTTTGAGATAAAGCATTGCATATTAATTGGTCGGAATTTTAAAAAATATGAGTCAGCGTGTGTATGTATCTCATGATGGAATTTGGTTAGTTAAACCTCAGGATTTTGAGGACGGATAAAGTGAGTTCTGTCAGGTGGCATTCGAAAGAATGAAATTATTGAGTAATTATTTATAGTTAGACAATATTAATGAAATTCAATTCAGAGCGAGCTCGGAATACCATTAAATAGATTGAAAGTAGTGTAATTCTGTATCATTTAATTGTAAGAATAATTTATGCTCGAAGAGATGAGTGTTCCTTTGAGTATCTAATTCATTGTACCTGGCCGATATTTGCAGTATAGCGGACAAAGGCGGCTATTTCAAAACTAAAATTATTTTCCACTTGTATTCATTGAATTGGGTCAATTCATTTTCGCGTATCAATTAGTAATAAAAAGAGGGGGAAAAACAATGAATCGTGGGCACGTGGTCGTGGGCACGTCAAAAATGACATGCATTATATATATATATATCTTCCCATATGTATAGTACTATTTGAAAATTTTAATGTTTTGTCTTGGATTTATATAGCTGGCTCGAAGCGTCCTACTAAGTTCATCGATGCATCTGTCATGTCCTAATTAATAATTAAGTGAAAGAAAACGAGAGGATTAAAGTTTGGATGATGTCGAACTGCCAATTTTTTTAAAAATTATGCAATGTTTTTTTATTCTTTTTGAAAAATTGATGAATAAATTTGTATAAGGTTAGTTCCACGTTCTTTCCGCAACCAAAAGCTGGCAACCAACAATGTCGACGCTGTTTGGATAGCCTCAAAATGGATTAAATTCAGTATCTTATGATCTCCGTTTTAATATTAAAAATCTCCTGACTCCATGCAGACTTTTGTTGTTTAAACGAGATAATAGTTTCGATAATATATTATATATATATGTGTTCCAAATTTAATGTATACGCATAATTATAATCATGCAATGAAAAATTCAGGTTCAAATCAAATTTGGTTATACCAATTAATGAGTAAATAATATACCTCAATCACATGTTAGTGTAATTCATTTTATATAAGTGGATATGAAAGCACATTAATCCCAGCTCACTAAATCATACATTACAAGTATCAAAGTATACCCGATAACAAAAGACATATGATCAATTTATTATTACTCAGACAAATTCTCTAAATGAATACTCTTTCCAGTCAAAAGTCTTCCACATCACTTATAAATCAAATCAGTGGACAAATGCATTTATCAAAGTACTCATGGAATAATTCACGTTTATTAATCTTTGGCTCTAATTTACATGTTATTAGACAGACTAAAAACGTGCATTGTGGCTACCTTAGTATGAAAGATCTTGTCATGTAAACTTCATTTTGGATATAAAAATTACCAAAATAAGTGATGGTATTATTATTCATTAGTCGCAATATTGAGAAATTTTTTTTAGAAAAATTATTTATTGCGAGCATGTTACAACCCCTTTTGATTGGATTGTTCACTTATTTCTTTTCAAAAGTGGTGATTATGTGATAAATCATAAAGAATACGGTAGTTTAATTGGAAGTTTTGCCTCTGTGGCAAGTTTTCTCTGTCTTATCCTTCTGATAAGTTTTTGCTTCTATTTCTTCATAATAGATTTCTTTTTTCGTAGCCAACATGGTTCATTTGATAAATCAATATGCAAAAATTACACTTGAAGAAAAAGGAGGAAGAGGAGGAGGAGGAGGAGGAGGAGGAGGTATTATGTTAGAAGATCAAGAGGAAGAGGAAAATATATGACAGAGTTTTCTTTTTGTAAGTTGTCTTCTTATGAGTAAACACATCAACTTCATAGCCTTCAAGAACACCACGACAACAATATAGCAACCTGTTAAGGAGTCGGTATAAAGGAATTAAACAAAATATCATACTTATACTGGTTTTTCCATGTTTTGGATATACGGCAAATTATGGCAGAAGGCCCTTGAACTTTTTACCAACTTCTCCTTATTTTGAAGCAAGTTTTGTCGGGAGAAAAACCACAAAATTTCCTCCTTACCCACATTAGCATCTAGATTTAGGTTTACAATTTACCAGTAGGTTTTCAGTATGAACGAGTGTGCAAAAATATTGGAGATTATATAGGCTTGTACATAGAATGATATCCGAATAACTTTAATGGTATTTGGAGATTGTTCTTGAGAATTAGAGTATCCATTGATATTAGAAATCCATCAAAAATACGAATGAGGTTGAAAAAATAGGAAGGTGAATGGGCTTGGATCCTAGGATTTGAAGATCTTTTAGCTGAAAATGATCTCGAAAGATGTCTACCACAACACCAACAACCTAAGGTGAAAAACGTGCTACATTACCAAGCCACCACTCAAACAGTAGATGATGTTTAAGATAACAATTTGCAAGCGTTCAGCCTGACAAGATCTCCTTTGGCGATCTACAACTTTTCTTGATAAGCCCATGATGCGGGCCAAGGTCATTAGTCTCAAAGATGGTGACTGATACATAATTTAAATATGAGAGACTCCTTACTTTTTGCTTTTTATGTGTTATTCTTGGCCATACATAAAGGATATGCTCAAAGCTATACTGAAGTGAAAAGATTCCATCTAAATTTGCTTATGGAACTTATGTAAGAGCTCCAAGAATAGGACAACAAATGAGGATTGGTGAATGGTGGCTCCAGAATTCCCCACAGGCGGACAAGCATATTGTGGATGATAAAATGGAATAAGGAAGAAGATTTGATCCAGCTAAGAAATTAGGGATCACTTGAGATTGTTGGGTACCAAGGCATAACTTCAAGAGGTTCCAAAGGGAGAAGAATCAATCTTGAAAATATACGTGATTATTAGGAAAGAACGGGACAAGGATGGACTAATGAGCAAAGCTTAATTGATCCAAAGAGAAGATGTATGGAAAATGGGCCTACTGATTATATGATGGATAAAGAGTACTATAATGGACCAAGTTTGGAGGATAATTCAGAGCCAAAAAATTGGTTAATGGTAGGTACTGGGCTCTAGGCCCGCTAAGCCTAATGACTACACTAAGTTGGAATTGTTATGGGCTTGGGAACCTACAAACAATTTGGATACTAAAAGACTTAATCAAGTCAAAGCAGCCCAGATTTATGTTCCTTTTGGAGACTATGATAAATAGGGCCTAGGTAGAAAAGATTCAAACCTAAATTTGTTATGAGAGGTATTTTGTGGTTGACAGCATTAGCAACATTGAAGGTATTGCATTGTTTTGGCAGAAGAACGAAATAGCTTCAGTATTTAGATTTGCTTGTAATTATATTGTTATTGAAACGAATGTTGAAGGAATATAGAGATGGTGTCTGATGGGGCTTTATGGATTCCCAAAACGTTCTAGACAACGTAAGTCTTAGGAGATGTTGTGTAACCTTAAGGACAAGTCAAACTTACCTTAGTGTTGTATCAAAGATTTTAATGATCTCCTTTCTCCGATAGATAAAAATGAAAGATGCTCATATCCTCAAAACCTTATCTTGGGATTTAGAAATATAGTGAGCGAGTGTGGTCTACGCGAGTTAGATATGATTAGGTATCCTTTCACTTGGGAAAAAGGTTGAGGTACTGAAAATCTTGTTGAAGAGAAACTTGATAGAGCCCTCATTGATGATATATGGTATAATTCCTACAAGGAGGCTAGAGTTCAAAATCTCTAAGCAGCATGCTTAGACACACACCAATTTTTCTATTGCCATTTTCATGGGAGTCTAGAAGGAAAGTTAGACATTTCTGATTTGATAACATGTGTCTCCATGAAGCAGATTGTAAAGATATTATGGCTACTATATGGGCAAACAATAATAATTATCATATCAAAGATAAGCTGGTTGAATGTGGTGGACTTATAAAAGTGGGGAGCAAAGTCTATCTCTCGGTCTAAGGAAAGATTGAAGAGTTGTGGGAATATAATAGGACAATACATATTAAGGAGGGATAAAATTTCCATCCAAAACTTTTCTCAAGCCCAAAAAGAATACCTCACTGTTCTTCAACAGCATGAGTATTTTGGGAAACAGCGGGTGAAGCAATATTGGCTTAAAGAAGAAGATTCCAATTCTTGATTTTTTCATGTGAAAGCATCTTCTCGCCACATTCTACCAGCTTAAGGATGGCAATGGAAATTGGAAATCATGGCAAAACAATTTAGAGAAAGTTGTTGGCAATTACTTTTCCAAATTATTCTCACCTAATAGTTGTGATTGTGCTCCTATACTTGATTTAATTGATGCAAGGTTATAGATGATCAAAATGAAGCATTGATGGCAAAGTTTAGTCCAAAGGAGATCAAAGAAGACCTTTTTCTCAATGCACCCAAACAAGTCCACAAGCTCGGATGGCATAAACCTTGCATTCTACCAAAATTTCTGGTCAATTGTTAGAGATGATGTCATGGAATTTTGTTTTGATTACCTTAACAACCTGGAAAGATTAAATGACATGAATATTACTCTAATTCTAAAAAAGAAAAGTTTGGAAGTGATAAGGGATCTTAGGTCAATAGTACTATATAATATCCTATGCAAGATGCTATCTAAAGTCTTAGCAAATTGCTTAAAAAAGCTATCACCTTTTATTGTAATCGATTGTCAAACTGCATTTATGCTAGGGAGGTTGATTATGGCTAACATCTTGATTGCATTCGAATTAATGCATTATTTGAAAGGAAAACTAAGAGAAAAATATGGAGTAGCCGCCCTCAAGATCAACATGACCAAGGTATATAATAAGATTGAATGGATTTATCTTAAAGGAATCATGGAGAAAATGGGCTTTCATTGAAAATTTATTGAGTTGATTATGGTTTGTTAACCACAGTGAATTATAAGATAGTCCATAATGGCAATGAGATAGGATTGATCACTCTAGGAAGAGCCTAAGACAAAGTGATCTATTATCGCCGTATATGTTTATTTTTTGTGTTGAGGGGTTATAGGCTTTACTCATGAAATCAAAAGCACAAGGTAGGATCCACAATTGCAAGATTGAAATATAGGTGCCTATTATAATCATTTGTTCTTTGAAAATGATTGCTTATTGTTTTTTCGAACTATAGTGGAAGAATGTAATGCATTTAAGGATTGTTTACACAATTATGAGCGAGCTTCAGGGTAGGTTGTTAATTTCTAAAAATTTACTATATTTTTCAGTCCCAACACTCCTACGGACCCCAGAAAATGACGTTTGTGTTCCGTTGGATGTTCAAGTTATGATATATCACAACAAGTACCTAGTTTTACTTGCCATGATTGGAAGGAAGAAAATGGAGATTCTTAAGTTTGTAAAAGATAAAGTTTGGGAAAGAATGCAAAGTTGGAATAAAAGGTGTCTTTCAAAAGCTAGAAAGGAGATTTTGATTAAAACTATTACCCAATCAATTAAAAATTTTGTGATGAGTGTATTCCTTCTCCTAATTGGTTTGTGCACTAAAATTCAAAGGATGATGAACTTAATCTATTGGAATTCAAAGCAAAATAATTCTTCTAGCATAAGATGGATAAGATGGGAAAGATTATGTAGCAGCAGGGATAAATGTGGTCTATGTTTTTGAAGTCTTAACGAATTTAATTTGGCTATTTTGGGTCAGCAAGCATGGAAACTTACCTCACAACCAAAATTTTTGGTGGCAAAGATCTTCCAAGCATGCTAATACTTGAATAAAATTTTTCTTGAAGCAAAATTAGGGTCTAATCCTAGCTTTACATAGAGGAGTATTTTGGTTGCACAATCTATTGTTAAAGAAGGAATGGTGTTTAGAGTTAGCAGTAAGGAGAATACTATCATTGGTAAGAATCCCTCGTTATTAAATAATGTAATCCATTTATTACTTACTTATTGAGTCCAGAAGATGTTCAAAGAAAAGTTAGTTAACTTATGATTCTGAGTTACAAACGTTGGAATGTAAATATGTTTTCTTCTATCTTCAATGAAAGAGATGCTAGCAAGATTCTAAGTATTCCTTTGAGTTTTAAGGGAGAGATAGTGATGATGCATAGATCTGTCGCCACATGGCAGCCTCCCCCCGAGGTATTGTCCCTTCTACGCTCAGTTGACCAATCGATACATGCCGTCCGGGCCTAGTGGGGGGTTTTGTCTTGAAAAGGCTCCTTAAAAGGAGAAGAGGGTCCAGTCGCTTATATGCTGGTCAAGACCCTCCTCTCAATCCAATGTGGGACAAATGCCACACATATCATTAGCCCCCCAGAGGAGGGCTTGACAGGCCATTCGCTATATGGCGTCCGGATCTGCATGGGCCACCAAATGATGATGCATGGATCTGTCGCTACATGACAGCCTCCCCCCGAGGTATTGTCCCTCATACGCTCAGTTGACCATTCGGTACATGCTGTCCGGGCCGAGCGGGGGGTTTTGTCCTAAAAAGGCGCCTCAAAGGAAGGAGAGGGTCCAGCCACTTATATGCTGGTCAAGACCCTCCTCTTAATCCAATGTGGGACAAATGCCACACATATCAGATAGATAGAGATATATTAATATATCGATATGTGGCTGTTTGATAGAAAAGGAATTTATATAGTGAAAAGCAGTTATAGACATCTTATGTTAAGACTTGGTCTTGATGAGGGAGACTCATATTCATTAGTCTAGAAGAAAATCTGGTCAACAGTAGTTCCACTGAAGGTGCAACACATAATTTGGAGAGCTTGCTATAATTGCTTACGAACAAGAGACAGATTTCAGTTGAAGAAGGTACATGTTAATCTTACATGTTCAGTATGCCAAAGAGAAATTGAAAATGTCGTGTATGTTTTTGTTTACTATCATTTTGCCAAGTCTTGCTAGAACGTAGTAGTGTTGGGGAGCTCTTCTATATTTTCTGATAGCATGCTTGAATGGTTATAAGAGCTGTTGTCAACAGCTACTAGAGATGAAACAAATAAAATTGTTATGATTCTTTGGAGTTTGTGGTAAAATAGAAACCAAGTAGTTTGAAACAATAGGATCAAATTAGCTTATGCAACTATTTCCTCATCAGAATTCTTCTTGCAAAAGTGGCATGACGCACATAAAAAATTATCGAAGCAATTCCAACCAAAAGAAGGGATGGATATTGACAAATGGACTCAATCTCCTAGCGATTGGCTGAAATGTAATACTAAAGTAGCCAGTTTTCTAAATTATAAAAAATTTGGTTTAGGTTGGGTGTTAAGGGATGAGCATGGTTAGTTTAGAGCTGCAAAATTGGTACCTCACTTTGGCAAAACTACTCCAGCTTTGGCAGAAGCAGTAGATTTTTGGGAAGCATTAAGTTGGACAAAAGATAACTGCTCTTCACCTGTTGTGTTTGTATTGTATCTCCATATCATTGTTAATGCATTGAACAATGCTCTTGGTTATATATTGTATTTTAGGATTCTTATTGATGATTGTAAAATTATCATGGTAAATTTGAATTGTTCTATTAGGTTTATTAAACATTCAGCGAATTATGTTGCTCGTTGAATTGCAAGGACAATTGGTTCTATTTTAAACCAATGTTGTAGGTAGATCATGCACCCACTTTCCTGTTGGATGTTCTTTTTGAGGATTTGAAATAAAATTTTCCCTCTAGTGTAAAAAAAAGTGCTAGTTTAACTGAAAGCTTGAGATATGCAATTTATTGCACTCGAATTGATATTGCATATACAATTGGAATACTTCTCAAGTTTACACGCAAACTAGATATTAAATGTTGCAATTTCCATAACGAGGCCTATGAAATATTTCTTGATATAAAAACCTAAAGTTTGTTTTACAAAAAAATATCTTGATGTACTTGATGACTTTTTTGATTCATATTAGAATACTTCATCAAGTAATTTCTATTTTACCAATGGTTATATTTTACTTTTGATGGTAGACCTATTTGTTGAAAAAAAAAAAAAAAAACTATCATTGCTAACTCTACTATGGAGGCTGAGCTTATTATTTTAGTTTAGATCATGAAGAAGTGAATTGGTTGAGAGATTTACTATTTCAGATACTTTATTTTGAAAAATCAATTCCTCTAATATTAATTCATTGTGATAGCACCATTGTAATTGGTAAAGTTCAAAACCATTATTATAATGATAAATCCTGACCTACTATAAAATCTTACTTGATAAGTGGTACCATTGATGTCAATTGTATAAAATCTTGTGACAATCTTGAATTTATTAACAAAGACCTTAGCAAGAAAAAGAGTTTGGAGCACATCTAAAGGAATTTGTTGAAGCCTATAAAATTATAAGTCATATACAAGGAAACCCGACCTAAGGACTAGAGATCCTATAACCAAGTTCAATGAGAAAAACAAATCATATGATGACTTGTTATAAAATGTTGATACTTATTTGATACTTCATTCTTGTGATGTGAGTTCATTTATCATGTAATAATATAAGAAGGTTGAGTTTATTAGATCTTAATGAAAATTTGTAGCTCTTATAAGTGGGGTGTTAGAGTTCTGTGAACACCCATGATAGATTTCCCCTATGTAAGTTTGGAAGAAGGTCATTTCCTATGATAATTGGGTTTATTCTAAAAATTGCTCATGAAATTCGAGAGATCACAAGAGGTAATGTGCTAGCCAATAAAGCTGATATCAGTGCCTTGAATTCTTGACTATTATGTGTAGGTAGTGATACTTTATTTGCCTTAAGCAGTCACAATTGAAACGTAAGACTACTACTGGCTGTGTAGTTGAGGTTGTTACTTTATTAAATGGAGATTCAATATAGAGCGTACCTTTATTATGCATAACTCTCCTTTCAATTAATATACTCTCTAGTTAATATTAAAATGAGTTGGGAAATCTTGGTGTATGAAGGCATTTCAAAAATAATTTTTTCCTACATGGCCATACATATTACCTTTATTAATGATGAGAAAATAGTGCCGTTATAGTAAAGGTTAGCGGTGTAGGGAAGAGTCTCTTTATTATTCTTATTCAACTTATTTTTGTAGCCATTAACCTCAAATATGTATTCATAATACCACTAACACATCAATTTATTTGTTACTCTCCACATTCCTATATGTAATTCCTATTTTTATAATCCACTTCTTCTCATGTATATTATGAAGATCCTCTACACTTACAAATAGGAGCCATTTTTTCTTGCAATCACTTGCACTAATGTTCTTACAACTACTATGTCACATATATTTAACAGAGAGAGTTGTACTAGTTAAATGAAAGTGTTCTTTGTGGTGGAGCTTTGAATTCAAAATCTTGTCCGAATTTTTAAGTTATATAATGGTTAATTGTCGTGTACAAGAGAGAACAAGTCGAGAGTATTATTTTATTGAACCATTTAACAAACTTCTACTATAATGGACTTGAGTCTTGTTAAAACGAGCTTGGAAATAGATTGATTGATATGAGGTCTTCTGTCTCTTTTCCCTTCGGTCAGCCCCCAACAGTTATTAGTCTTTTCCTATGAATAAATATTCTGTTTAGGCTATCCTCTTTTCCACACATTAATGTATTCATTTTTAGGCTGTTCCTTAGTATCTCTGCCCCAGCCTAAAAATTTTTCTTTTTGTCTTTTAAGTGTAATTTTACTATCACCAACATTTATTTAAAACATACAACATTTATTGAAGTTTGCTGGATAGAACATACCAAGCTGTGCAATAATGCATTTGAATATCGAATTGTGGAACAACAGCACAATACAGTCCTGTTTAGGGGTATAGAATGAGTGATGTTAATTGGGTAAAGTATGATTCATGCTCGAATTTGTTTCTTCATTGAGCCGAGTTCATGTTAAGCGTACGTTTGCAAGCCGGTTTGCGAATTTTTAGTATTTTTTTTTGTTTATATTTAAATATTTAATTTTATTAATAGTAACAGTGTAACAATTGTAAAACTAATAATATCATTTTCATGACTTTTGCAGTAAGATTTATTGATAATTATATGTATTAATAGTATTAAATTAAAAAATACTTATTCAAATAAAATAATAATATTATTGTTTACTAATTATTATTATGTTTAATAATCAATAAAATTAATTTAAAATTATATATTAATTTAGTATCATTTTAATAATAATGATGATAAAATAGTGAAAGAACAATAATAATATTATTATTATTATCATTTACAAATTAGAACTAATTTAAATGTGTGTGTGTGTGTGTATGTGTATGTGTATGTATTTTGAGTAACAAAGCGGCAAGCTTAAGCTTGAATTAAATATTTCTAACGCCTGCTCAAATTTCTTTAAAACTGAATTCGGATTCAACTTATTGCATCCAAAACTCTATTTTCTGATGCAAAATACAGATGGATCATGTTGAAATCGTGGTTGGGATAAGGCCCAAGGCCACAATCTGCACAAATATTTTAGTGCCGATTTCAGTTTTTCAGCCCATCCTAAAGGCTAGGTATCTTTTGTCTCTGCTCAGTTGTTGGGCCTGAGGAGCACTTAAATTCTTCAATGTCGATATTTAGCGCTATCAATAGATCATATTTGAATTTAAGTATATTGAATCGAATTTGTAATATTCAAATTCGAATTTGATTACTAAAATTCATATCCGAATCAACCCTCATATTCTATAAGATCTTTGTTCGTGTTCATATTCGAATTTGATAAAAAAATTCGACCAAATTTAATTTTTTTTCTTTCCCCCCCTCCTTTTGGATTGTATAAAAATATTGTGTTTATAAAATAAATTTACGTCATATTTAAATTTTTAACAACTTTTTTTTTATATATTAGTATAAAAGTTAAATATTTGAATACTAAATATTTATTTCACATTATATTAATACATATATAAAGTATGATACATAATTATATTTGATATTTTATTAGTATCTCTTTTATTTTTTAGGCTCAAGACTTAATATTAGTAATATAATATGGACACTACTATAAACATTAGGTCAATATAATATATATTTTATTTTAAAATTTTTATTAATATTATGTATAAGAGTATTAATTTAATAAAAAATTATTAAAGTTCAGATTCAGATCTTTAATGGATTGGATTGCTTAATTCCATATCCAATCTATTTATTTCGATTATGAATATTTTATAATTAGATTTGATCCATCGAATATTTTAATCGAACAAAAATTCTAAAGTTCGAATCAAATTTGGATTAAATTCGATTCATTAACAGCCCAAATTCCCACCAAAACGGAAATCAAAGTTCGCATGTTACAACTAAATTTTGTGACGGCACCAAAGAAGTTGACTATTAAATGTTATTATATAAAAATTATATCTTACTTGACAAAAATCATCATTCTACAAGGAACATTGATATTCAGCTCAGTTATTATTTTATTAAAACATTTTATATATTCATGAAATAGGATAAGATATGGAATGAGAATTGGAATAGGAGATTTATATAGTATTATTAAAAACTTTGAATCCTCTATTTCATTTCCTACTCCAATTTATAGTACGTATGTAAAGTATATATGTTTCTCATTTAATTATTTCTATAAAGAAATATTTAATACACATATCATATATTTATGAAATGGAATATGAGATGGAATAAGAATTGAAATAGAGGATTTAAATTGATTATGAAAAGCATTTTTTGTTTAGTTGCAAGCTTTTCGTGGACTGTATTTTATATATTTTCTTGAAGCAGATAGATATTAATTTTCCAAAGTAAAAAGATTTATTGCTTGTTTCATACATATTATCAGGACGCGAATGAATACTAAGTTTAAAACAAGATTGGCATTCAATTGCCGGGATTTGGGAAAAGTCTATTATCAGGTTTTGCAAACTAACATTCAATTGCTGGGCCCCTTGCCACCCATAAAATGACGTGACGAACTAGTGGAACTTAAATTTTTGCGACCTTCGTTAGACATGAAGAGCTCAGTGGGTATTTCTTCCCTCCTTTTCCTAGCTTTCATTTAAATAAGGAAAATTTTGGTGAATCAACTTTTATTTTTTAAGATACTTGTAATCGAAACATTTTAAATATTAGGGAGAATAGAATATAATGCAATAAACAGATGAGGGGCTATTTATTCCCATTATCAAACAGCAAAATTGAATTTACTCCAACGTGAAGGGATGTTTGTAAGATATTTACTTTTGGAACTTGTTTGCTTGTTTTGACATTTTATGATAGATACATAATCCAACTTAATTTTAATGTTTAGCTCATTTTTAGAAACATTCGATACAGTTAGGGCCAAACATGCATTTAAGGCCAAAGTTGGCTTGTGTATCAAGACCTTAAGATGTGATAGGTTTTTCAGCTTATGTTGAAAATAAATTATAATTTGTTAAATGGGATAATCATACCAAGCAAATAATCAAAATTGGATATCAAATTATTTAAAAAATGCAAACAAATATTAGATGAGATACCCAATAACCTACTATTTATTTTAGTTATGCGTATCATGACTAATCCAAATACACCAAGCAAACGAGTTCTGGGAGAATTGAAGTAAAAGTTGTGGAAGCTGCAACTAGTGAAAATTGGAAGCATTTAAAAATAATAGTGAAACATTAAAAGAAAATAAATATTGAAGTGCTGTTTGAAAAAAGAAAAGAAAAAGGCAATGTAGTTGAAGTTGAAACACTCACAATTTGATAAAATAATTAATACACACATAATTGCTAAAAGCAAAGGAATAAGAGAGAAACTCTTACAAGTTTAATATGGAGTACGAGGTACTTTGTTGTTATGAAATATTTCAAAGGGTAAAAAAGCTTCCATAAAATTCTCAACTATGTGCAAATACTAGAAGTTGCAGAAGTTATCTCAAGACTACTTTTAAATTTTAACTTTTTTTCTATTTTGCTTAATAAAATTAAGAGTAAAAGCAACTTTTAAAAATACTTCAAAACAATTTAATTGCCATTAAAAATTGTACAAATTGCTTTCATAGGTTCTTGTAAGCACTCATATACAAGACAATGGAGCGGAGATCCATGCAGTAACCACAATTAATGAATGATAATCATCTAGTGATTTGGTTGTGTAACAAAACAGTGCATAGGCCACAGATAATTAATGTTGTGTCAGCTAATAATCATCTTACCTGCAAAGGACGAAATTATAACTTTTCCTCTGAAGCAAATCCGGACATAAGAATAACGTTAAAATCGATGTTAATATTTCGTTTCAAATGTAATAATCTTATTCTTTGCCAATTTTACAAGAAACACCTTGAAGACTTCCCAAAGTAATCCCTGTATCAATATTGTGCGAATCCAATTTCGAAGAAATAACTTAATTTCCAGACATTGAAACAATTGCTGTTTTTGAGTTTCTGAAGCACTTCCAAGTTTTCATCTATTGGAAAGATAAGGAACAGGCGCAAAAACTCCTATTTCTCCAATACCAGAAAAGAAACCAACAACACTTACAAGAGAAGCCGATCGAACGATATATTTGTCTTTGAGTATTATGCGAACGGATCAAATCCCAAATTAATTAATATGAAGATGTATCTCCGCCGCCGCCGCCGCCGCCGCCGCCGCCATTGCCACTACCACCTCCGCCAATGACTTCTTGCACGACGGCCTGCCCCACTCCCTGAAACGCACCTTCCACCAATCCCTGCATTACAGCCATCATCAAATTGCTCCCAGAGCCACTACCCCTAGGAGGCTGATCATTCTGCATAGCCCCCACACTCCCACTTGACATCATCATATGTTGATTCCCCGGTACGGATCCATAGACCTGACCAGCATTAAACGGACCCTGAAACTGATTAACACCGTAAGGAATTCCAGACCCAACTGTACTCGCCGGCGTCCCCACAAAGCCGTTGACTTGGGTCGCGAAGGACGGTGGAGGAGCCGAAAATTGGCTATGGATGTTTACTCCGCCGGTGCTTAAACTGTGGGTCAATTGATTATGATGAAGAGAAGCTGCCGGTGGCGGTAATGAATGGTGGTGTTGTAGCATAGGCTGAGGTGGCGCCGATGTACAATCCAAATGAACATCAAATTCACAGGAATTGCAGCGGTATAGCCACTGCTTGGATCCGATCCCGCGACAAATATCGCAAGAGAATCCATTAGAATTCAAATACGGATTCTTGAAAGTGAGCTCGAGTTCGCAGGAGCTGTGGGCTGGGTGTCTGATTTTGAGTGTCTTGGATGCGCAGGTGACGTGGAGATCGTACTCGCAATGCGCGCAGTGGTAGCTCCAGCTGTCGCCGCGGCTGCAGCAGGCGTCGCAGCTGAATATGCCACCCGGATAGGCGGCTTTCGTGAGGAGGGTGAGGTTGCATCCGCCGTGGGAGGGGTGGATGATGAGGTGGCGGAGGTTGGCGCAGGATTGGTGGAGGGTGAAGTTGCAGGGTTTGCATGTGTACATGATTCCACTGGATTGAAGCTTGCATCCGGAGCAAAGAGTTTGAGGATTGTAGATTGAGAGAGGCTGGAGCTCGTGGGGGTGGGTGAAGTGCTTGAGCGGTGAAGACATCGGCGCCGCCGCCGGAGTTTGGTTGTTCATCCTGCCCATGAGTGTGTAGTGTGTGGAATATGGAGGGGATGAAGAGTGACATATATGAGAATGAAAAATAAAGACCCAAAGGACGTTGACTTTGGGGGTTATTGGCTGAAAAAGTCAAATACTGCAAAACGCGTTTCCCTGTGGGGACGACGTTCTATGGCAACATCGACATGATGAAAGTCACAACTCACAACCACAGAGTTGAACGAGTCTGTGTTAAATTCAGATCAAAGAAACACAATTTAATTTTAATAGATGTAATGTTTTACGATGATTATTCTCAACTATAAATT
Source organism: Jacaranda copaia (assembly GCA_014898725.1). Classification (NCBI taxonomy): domain Eukaryota; kingdom Viridiplantae; phylum Streptophyta; class Magnoliopsida; order Lamiales; family Bignoniaceae; genus Jacaranda; species Jacaranda copaia. The sequence continues at coordinate 734,243 of JACGDI010001573.1, read as the reverse complement.
GTACAAATTTTTATTGGCGGGAAAATTTTGAGAAATGTAAATTTGTTTTCTAAAATTAGCATAACTATGTGACTTAATTAGATTTCAATTACTACTATAAAGTGAAAAAGAATTTTATTTATTTATTTTTGTGAACTATTCAAACGAAGTCTATTAGGCAAGTTTGTCATTAAGTAGTTTTAGACTATGTTAGGTTGTAATTGGAGCATTTTGTCAAAATATTTGGCAAAATGATTATTGAAAAGTGAAGTTAAGAAATGTGATGATTATTTGCTTATATTTTGGATGATAGAGGGAAAATATTTTGAAAGAAAATTATTTGTTTAGTTTTGTTTTAGGAGGGACAAGATGAAGGGTTGGGCAAAGTGTTCTATTAATTTTACGTTGAGGGGGGTGAAGTGGTTTAAAGTTATCTTTGAGGAGTAATGTGCCAAAATAATTAAATTTATGGGAGGTGAGGTGCCATTTACCCTTTTAAGAAGCTACTTATTACATGATATTTTGGTCTTGGATACCTTATTTTAAAAGAGTACATATTAACTGGATGATATTCAAAATTATAACTATCAACAATTCATTATACCGATTATCTTAAATTAAATTATATATATGTTTGGGGCTCATTTGCTTGCCATGATAGAATTGGATATGATTGATAATTGTAGGATTCATTATTTAAAAAATATATCAACATATTGTTTGCTTGCTTGGATTACTAATTTAGATATTCTAATCTTTATACGGTTAATTGTTTGGATGTTTAGAATTGTAGCTTACGACATATGGTATCCCTTTTTTTTTCTTGTTTCCAAACCTTAATTAATTGAGATTAGTCAAATATTTATGAACAATTAAATCTTATTTATTAGAATTACCTTGAATTATTATTCAAACATAAAAAAGGATGAAATAAATAATAATATGCAAGTAAATATGTAGATAAAGATTTTTCAACAATTCTAACTCCTAATTTATTAGGTCTCCTTCGCCAGATCACATTCAAATTACTTCTTCTCTCTTTAATACACATTCAAACTTTGATAATTTCCAGCAAAATAATTTTTCTTAGAAAGTTCTCAACCTGTTTCTCTCCTTTGAAGAAATCCAAAATGGTAGGGCAAGAAAAAGATTTCCAAGAAATCTCAATGTTGTCAACTGTTGTTCTCCTTTATTCATAGGTATGACCTCATATTTAAATTATGATATAAACATAAGTTTTGATTAAACTATATGTCATAGTATTTGTATTTTGTATGCATTTGATAATTGAAAATTTTAATAGTTCATGCTATTAGGTTTTGATTTTCAGATTCTAGATTTAAAAGTTGTGTCAGTTTGCATACCGAATTCTGTTAATTTTGTTTCAAAATGTTTTTGTACAACATTCAATGTGTTTAGAACATACTTGTAAATTTTTTTGTTTAAATAAATTTTCTTGAATTTTATAAAAATCTTGAAACTTTCCTGCTAGATAGAGTGGCGAGTTTTAATAATTGTTTTTAAAAAAATTTATTTACCCATCGAAACCAAAGAATTTTTAATTGAAAATTTTTATTATGAAAATTTATGTGTTTAAAATATTACTGTAAAATTTTAAAGTTACATACCTTAGAATAATTTTTATAAAAATCTTCAAGTAAAACTGCCTTAGTGCTTGTCGAGTTGGATTACTATCTTGAATTTGAGGGATTTGCTATGTATGATAATTGAAGTATTGTGATTTATTAATTTCTGTAAAATTAATTTCAAACTTGTCTAGAATAATCTATTAATATTAGAACCTAAACGTTTTTATTTTATTTATGAAATATACTGATGTGTCATGTTAGAAATCTTTCTATAGAAAATGGCCATTTGTTTCCATGAGAATATCATAATGCATTTTTCTCTTAGTTTCAAATTGAGTTTGAAAAAGCTTTCAACAGATAAATTATAGATCTATCTCTTAAATTTTTATAGGATTTTGAATCACCTTCATTCGAGGCCTGTAGTAAAAGTTATAACTTGAATACAACCAAGTGTCACATCAAAATTTTTTCTAACTACTGGAAATCTGTTTTTGCATCATTGCTACCTATTGAACTTGATTTTTCCCTTTCATATTTTCCAATTTAGACTGCATCATAAACAAAAAAGTTTTATTACTCCTTCTTCACTTTCTAATGCTACAAGAATGTAGCCAATCGGATACATATAAAGAAAGTTATGAGTGATTTAACAAAGTACGTATGTAAGGACAAATTCTTGATAAGTTTTGTGAGTATGTATATACTAGGCTAGTGACATAGAGAAATTTTTTCTTAGTATTGGTTTTAAAGTTTTATTGATCATTGCCTTGATTTCTTAGATGAATTTGAGGTTAGAATTCATGTATCAAATCAAAATGTTGATTGAATTGAATACTACTCTTATGTCAATAGGTGTTTTGGGACTTAAGTTATTAGGGTCGGTCCTTGATCCTATTGATAAGTACAATGAATGCCTAAACTTATATATATATATATATATATATATATATTATAATACCTTTCAAAGCCTAGAAAATTATATACTGTAATGCATTCCATGAAAATATATACTTTTCTTTAATTTACATTGCACTATATTTATATTCCATTGTACACATAAAATTTTCTTATATTGTTACAAGTTAAAAGAAAGTATGTTCTTTTATGATTTCTTTTTATTTAATAATGTTTCCAGACTAGTAGTTAAATCCAATTTGATTTGAGTGTACAATAGACTTTACCAAGTGGCAACTTGAGACTAGACTCCATGGTTTGTTTTTGGGCTATGACATGATAAGTGTTAAATATCAATTTCATCCCTAATTTTATTTTAATAATTGAATTATCTTCACTGAAAATTTTTAAATATATGCAGCATTGTAGTAAGTAGGTCTCTATTTTAAAACCTTTTTCTCAAATAGTTTATAATTAGTTATTACCTAAAAAAAGATTTTATTTTTATTTTGAAAATTATTTTACTTTCAAATTTTATAAAACTATACACTTATTTTACAAATTAAGCTATGTTATATTTAATATGTTTATGAACATTAGTTTGTAATTTTACAATATCAATTTATATTAATTATAAGTTTATATTTGAAAAATATAATTCATTTTTCAATTTACAAAAAAAATTTAGATATGAAATTTTATTATCCTGGAAGAAATAATTTTCATGTCAGAAATTTATATTTTCTAAACAAACATTGTATAAAAAAATCTTAGAAAAGTAAATTTGATTTTGCAAATGAATTCTGCGTGTTCAACCTTATCTAAAATTTTTTGTTCACGTGATCTTGTACCATGACTCTGCTCGTAGGCAACTATACAAAACGATTATTTAACGTAATTGCATAATTCAAGATGAAATAACATAACACCTAATTAGTTTTAGTTTCTATGCATAAAAAAATTAATTTAATTATGAGATAAGGTGCCAAGACTTGAAAAATGCTTTTTCTATTCAAGTATAAAATTAAATCATCGATAAATAATTCTAATTTTAAAATTAAAGTAATCAATATAAAAGGTATCAGATATAGAAACAAAAAAATTTAGCCAAGTTAGCCACTAATTTAATTAAATAAAGTTAAAAACTTTTGTAGATAAAAGTAAATAATAATTTACCAAATATATATATACACACTCAAAAACGCACATGAATATTTGAAATATGAGTCCACTACAATTATCGGCGCATAAACATATAATTCATGGCGATCATAAAACCTATTAGTGATCTTGTTTTAATATATGTGAATGGGCCTTTCTTATCAAATTTATCATAAATAACGAAATCTCAATGTCATTTTTCAATTCAAGATGAAAATAAGTTGTAATAGAGTAATAAAAAAGAACTATATATATATATATATTACTTTATTAAACAATCTAAATTATAATATATTACACAAATTTTGAGTTTGAAAATTATTACAAAACAAAAAGTACTGAAAAATTGTGTATTTGAATTTCAATAAAAATTATTATAATCTCTGAAAATATCTCCAAAGATAAAAACTAATCCTTCTCTACACAACATGATTCAAGAACCTGAAGTTTATTCTAGAACTGCATGCCTAATCTCCTCTCTGGCTGATGGAGGAAATTGTAAGCTACCTTCTAGTTAAATATATACTTTCAGATCAATGCTTTTAGGATGTGATGCCTTTAAGGAAGATGTAGAATGTAAGATTGCAACCCTCAATGAGGCATATGCTAGGGGATCGAGAGCTTAAAACTTGATTTTATTTTTGTGTACTTCTTAGAGATCACCCCTACTTAAGCCTTAGGTTATGAGTTCTTATAATGATTATTTGATGAAGCCGCATGATTTCATGTGTTCTCCATGATTTGATTAGTATCATTTTCTTAATTGCAAGATGCAATTTGAATGAACAAAATATCAATATTAATATCGTATTTCGCAAGATATAATTTGATCATCCAAAAAATCTCAACTTCATACATGATAATATCAACGGATTGGGCTTCGGCCTACTAAAGTCGATCAAATAATGGGCTATAGGTGAGTACTTAGATAGAGGGGGGTCGAGTCCTGCAACTAATCAACATGCGTTAGGCTAGCCGAGGAGACCCGCGGCTATGGCACTCCAATACTCAAATCATTATATATCAACTAGAATATAGAGTAGTAGAGTGAGGGCCAAAGTAAATAATGAACATACCTCATATAAGGGGTTGAAATGGGGTATTTATAGCCTCTTGCAAGAGGTGGAAATTTCTATGATGCCCTTGCTCATGCAGTGAAGGCCTGTCTTTATTTGAAGACTTTTAGGTTTTCTTTTGCTTGAAAACCTTCTTTAGGTGACATATCTTCCCTCTTCCTGGGATATGGAGAGGATCTCTGCATTTAATACAAAGATAGACTGGTGGTATGGTGGAAGCATACCTCATAAATGTAGAGGCACCCTGCCTGTCAGCATTTTTATGCGGTAGGATAGTGGTTGGGCTGCATTTAATGCAACAGTGACTAGTGGTGGAGGAACACTTCCCATTTCTCTAATTGACCTCCTCTGGTTGAGATAGTACTTTAGCTATGAGGTACTTGGTAGTGTTCTAGTCAAAATGATGGATCTTCTAAGGCTTAGAAGCATCTCTGGCTAAAGGCATATTGACTAGATTCAAGCTAATCGACCTCACTCTAATTAACTTAAAGGGCGCTAATAATTTATACTAGCTAATTGGCTTAATAGATTTTTGGGCCTGGTCAAGTGCCATTAGACCTATTAAGCTCGATTCACTCCCCATCTCATGAGTCCCCCGCACTCTGGAATCCTAATCGAGTTCTCAAAGAGAAATAGTGGGGAGTATGTACACATTGACTTGGAATTTTGAATTTTGACTAGGATTTCAGCGCAATAAATGTGGTAGTTACGTTAGGTAGGTAAATGAAGCAACCAATGATTACGCAATAAGTGGCCAATAGTTGGTTGAATTAGCCCCTTGGGTAAACCCTATAAATAGTGCACTGTTACTCTTATTTACTATATTTACCACATTAGTGAAGGTCGAGCTTTGGAAAATTGATTGCTTTAATACGAGATTTGAGATCTTCTTCTTCTTCTTCTTCTTAGCTGTGTAAATTTCTCTTCAATCTTATACACTCTTATTTTTTGCCATTCTTTGCTAGAGAATTTAGGAGTTTAATCATGCTGAGAATGCTTGCGAAAGATAAAGAGAGATTGAATGACTTTGAGGAAACACAGTAAGCTGGAGCGTCGATTAGAAGGGTAAATAATTCAACTAGCGGGACTAGTGAATCTTCTAGTAATGGGTTGGGTTCATTTGACAGCTCAGGTGATACTAAGGTTGATGTTGGGAAAATTGTGGGCACATCTAGGGAGACTAGTGGACCTCTAGTTTCCTAGGGTAGGTTGTTCACAGTCAACCATTACAGCGATATAATGTTTGAGGTCAGCAAAGTTACCTTAGAACTGATTAGGTGCACCTATCTTATTCGAGCTAATTTCAAGTTGATCTTCCCTAAGCCAAGTGATAGGATGATAGACCTCCTAGGGGCTATAAAACAGTGTTTGAGGATGTCTTAAAGTGTGGGCTTAGGTTTCTAATTGCACAGCCCATAGTCGACCTCTTCATTGGTCTTCAAGTTTGTATCACATACTTACTCCCTAACTATTTCTCCATCCTTTATAATTTTGTCATTTTAATACTGATACATGACTAGCCTCATTCTTTCATAAATTTTAGTAACCTTTTCACCTCTTTATGTCTCAAAAGTTGGGTAGTATTAAGGAATCAGGCTTTTATCACCTCACCACCAGTCCTCATCGAAAGATATTTATGACCTCTCTTCTTTCCATGGCCAAACTTAGAAAAAGTGATATTTTTTCGTTCACACCCTTAGAGGGGCAGATTCAATATTCTTAGGGGATGATTGAAAGGTCGGGTTGAGATGCCTTGGAATGAGAATCCAACTTGGAATAATATATTTATCTGAGATATGGTCGAGTTTGGGGAGATAGAAGCATCAGGATACATAAGGAAGAGAAATTTGGCATCAACAGGCTAGTTACCTGCTCGGTTGAATTTATTAGCCAATGCTCAACTAGGTAGACATACTCTAGTTACATTATTCCAATCAAATTTTCTTGTTGTTTCCATAGTTTCTAGTTGATAAACTGCTTTTCTATTTTTTTCTAGATTGAGCAACAATCATAAATTGCACTCATCAACAGGCAATAGCTCGCCAGCAAAAGATATAGGAGCATTGACAAGAAGATGCTCGTCGAGAGGCCACATCTCAAAATGTTCCGGTATAGTGAACACTATCGACCATGCCACCACTTGCCCAACCTGTCATTATAGAGGTTATTAGCCTTGTGTCTCAATCAAAGAGGAGGGCCACAAAAAACCAACCTCCCATCTGAAGAGAACTACCATAGATAAAGGGAAAGGGAAAGGGAAAGGGAAAGTTACAGATATCTCCCTTTTGGGACTCTAACCCGACAAGAAGTTATTTCCCTTGCTTGCTTTCCTGAACCCCAATTTCAGACTTGACATGGGGGTCTTAAACACAGCGACTATGTTAGGAGTAGGTTTGACTAGAGTGACCCCTTTGAAGGTGTTAATTGCTGGTCTCTTTCTTTTAGACCAAAAGAAGATGCTAGAACTCGAGCAACTTGATGCCTTAAAAGCATTTGCATACCGTGCGAACATGGTAAATTTGTGTCCAAGTGGAGTTGTTCTGCCAGTGTTTGTTCGTGTTGATTGTTTGATCGAATTTTTCTTTTGTCTCAAGTTGGGCAATGGGGCTCCAACTTTTATCAATGGGTTGTGCAAGCCCTGGATGACTAGAAGGATCTGCAGAAGGAATAAGAGCAATTTGAATTATTTAGGACTCAGTTTGAGTCACTATAGTTTAAAATCAAGGAGTTCAAGAAATAAGTTGAGGAGAAAGATACGGAGTTGATAGTGTTCATGACTAAAAAAAGTTGATTAGATAGCCAGCTAACACAAGCAAGGTCGGAGGTGGAAGTAACCTTGCTATTTGGTTTGGCGCTGGGATATTATAGTGGGGTAAATTGCTATGGACCCTCATGTGATATTCCAAATAGGCACAAAACCACTTTTAAATATATATATATATATATATATACAAACAAATTCCTTGTTTTTTGGAAATCATGCAAAAAACACCCCTAAAAGTGTTGGTGTAACTCATGCACGAGTGTGTGTGACTGGGTGTGGATTTTTGTGTATAAAGCGACGATTGTACTCTAACTTATAAACCATTGAATTTTATCCTTAAGATACCAGTTCAGATTAAATCCCGTTATATTTTTAAAAAAAAATATTAAAAAATATGGATAATATATTAGTATATATAATATAATACATATGTATAATATATATTTAATATATATCATTTTATACTTATCTCTCCCTCTTCCCCTTCCCCCATCCCAAGCTACCGATTGCCATGGCTGTGGTAGCTTGGCAACCTAGCCAATGGCCACGGCAGCCTTAGCTACTGGAATCCATGGGCAGCCATTTTGCTGCCATGGCCAAATAGATACCGACAAAGACAAAAAAAAAAAAAAAAAAGAGCCACCACAACGGTCGCCAGGCTATGAAACCGCCATGGTGGCCAATGGTTGGATCTAACCAGATTCGACCAGTATGTACTGCTGCCATGGCAGCCTATTAGTTTGTGGATAAGGGGTGGGGGTTTGGGGTGCTAGTCGGGGAAAAGACGGGCTTGGTGCTTGAGAGGGGTTTATATAATATATATGTTATATATAATTTTTATATAGTTATATATGTTTTAGATAAGTTTATATATGTATATGTATATTACATGTATATAAGTATAAATAAAAAATATATGTGTATATTTATATATAAATTTATATAAGTGTATATATTTTACATATAACTATAAATAAAAAAATTTATTGTATATTTTTATAAATATTAAAATATTATTTAATTTGTAATGAACTAAAGAGAATTTATATATATGTATACATATATTATAGGTATAAATAAATACATATATATATATATGTATATATTTATACATGAATTTATAGATAAGAAATACATTATATATCCCTATAAATATTGAATATTATTCAATTTGGATCAAATAAAAAATATATACATAAATTTAATTTATATGTATGTATGTATTTTTTTAATTTATATACATGAATGCACATCAGGAGCTCATTCGAGCTCAAACTCCTAATCTCTTATATTATGTGGGAGACTTATGCCACTGGGTTATAGGCTATTCAGAATAAATTTATATATATGTATACATATATTATATGTATAAATAAAAATATATACATATATATATATATATATGTATTTATACATGAATTTATACATAAAAATGTATTATATATTCTTTTTTATAAATATTAAATATTATTTAATTTGGAATGGATAAAAAATAATTAAAAATCGATAAAAATAATAAGTAAAATAAAAATAAAAGTAATGCAAATTTTAATTTTACTTAAGGGCAATTCTATCTTTTTAATACTAAATGGGACCAAATAAGAAGAAGGGGGTGGTGAGCATGCTTTTCAAAAATATAAGGAGCTTTTCTGTACATATATATTTTTTGATAAAGGGTTATTATGCTCGTTTCGTATATCATAGGGGGGTAAATTGCTATTAGCCCCATAATAGTGCTATTCGATATGCTTGGGATGAGTTTTTCAAAACATTACCGAGAATTCATAGAGAGGCATTGCAATAGTTTCTGCCTAGCCTGACTTTTCAAGATACTAGCATTGTCTTCGCATTTGATGATGCCAAAGAGGCCTTCTAGAATACTGTTAAACAACTTGAATTTTTGTGCTATTGGTTTTGAGTGGAGGATAAAGACCATATAAATGTGCTCCAGAATGAGAAGCTCGAGGAGTATTGTGAGGTTGTGCCAATTAAGGAGCTGGAAACGCTAATCCATCCTAGGGAGGTCGAGGTAGGAAAAGAGTTTGAATTCACTAGCAAATTTGCTCTTGACCTCAAGGACAGAAAAATTAATACTGCTACGCACTTTTATCCCATGGGTCAGACGTTCTTAATAAAGGAGGCTGGCCCTTCTCGTCCTATGGGGGACAAGAGGTCAAAGGCCCTTCAATGGTCGTGCAAGTGAACTTTGGCAACTAGCTTAATCGGGTTATCAATGAGGTGACAGTAAGTGGCGTGCAAGGTGTTGCGAAAAAGGGAATGGGTTTGAGCTGATAGTGCTTATATATATATATATATTTGGTGTATGCTTTATTTGACTTGATCTACCTTGCGAGGCGTGGTAAACGATCTAATGTAATTTGACAAATTTTCTAAATGTTCTCGTATAATTTGGATGTTTTATTTTTGCATAATAATAAGTTTTTGGTTGTTCATTATTGGCTTGACTTTATATTACTTTTGCTTTCATTTGTTGGGTCGACTTTAAATGAATAAATAAGAAAATTTTATCACGATCTAATTTGTGGACCGGTGTGAAATTCCTAGTGAACAAGTGTATACAATTGGTTGGTTCGAAACCAAGTCAATCGTCAACCATAAAGATGATTTTAAATGAATAAATTCTTATTGTGTGAGCAAATTTATGATCGTTTGAGTTATCATACTTGTGAACAAGTAATAGGCCGAACATAAATTGACTTTATTGGTTTGAAACTATGTTCTTGTGGAATTGTTGAGTTGATATACATGCATTTGTTGGTTGGATTTGAAATCAAGATAATAGTTGATGATGGAGTTGACTATAAATGATTTTCTTGTTTATGAAACAACTAGGCTGGGAACCATGGTCGAACTTTGGTTGACTTTGATGGTTTGAAACCATGAAAATGGTCGACTATGGGGTCGACTATAAAATTTTTTCTCAATTATGAAATGATTAGGCTAGAAGCTATGCTTACAGTTGAAAGTAATGGATTAGTCAAATATAAATCTATTTTATTGATTTGAAACCAATTTACAAGAGTGCTTCCTTTGAGAGGACTAGATCTCCCTCATTAGAAAAAAGTTAGTTCGAGACTAAAGTCCTTTTACATAGAATTTTCTCAAATTTGCTACATTCCATGGTTGAGGGAGCTCATTTCCATCCATATTAGCTAGTCGGTAAGAATTGTGCTTTGCCACTTTGACTATTAAATAGGGGCTTTCCTATTTCGGGTCAAGTTTTCCAATATTTTTTGAACGTTCGAGTTTGTTGGGAACAAGATCTCCAACTAAAAAGTTTCTTGGTTGAATGCTTTTATTGCAGTGCTTGGTTATTATCGACTTATACCTTTACATTATTGGGTATACTTGTTGCCATAGCTCATTGATTGTTTCAAGGTCAAACTGTCTTTTAGCTTCATTCCTAATCAGGTTGTAATGAATCAATCAAGTAGTATGTTGTATCAATTCTGTTGGGATTACTACTTCTGAACCTTAGACTAGACTGTAAGGGTTGTACCCTATGGCTGTTCTAGGGGTAGTTCTATACACCCAAAGGATGCTTGGGAGGTCACCCGCTTAATTTCCTTTGGATACCTTAAGTTGAGTTTTAATATGGGCTAAGATTATCTTGTTTGTGACCTCAGTTTGCCTATTCGCCTGAGGGTTGCCAACTAAGGTGAAATATTGTTGAATTCCCAAACTTTCATACCAATCTTTTGTCCTCTTACTTTGAAATTGGGTACCATTTCCCAATATCAATATCTTTGGTAAACTAAAACGATAAATGATATTTTTCCACAAGACATTTCTAATTGCCACATTAGTTATCTTTGGAACTATCTCTGCTTTGACCTATTTAGTGAAATATTCGATTGCTACTATCATAAACTTTCTTTGACCTATAACTTTCAAAAAGGATCCAACTATATCTATTCTACACTAATCAAATGGCCACGTGATTTGAATTGGTATCAATATTGAGACAAGCTGATAGGAGACGTTGGAGTGGACTTAGTCGGATGGGCATTTCCTAGCAAACTCGACCATATCTTTTAGTAAGATTGGCTACTAATATCTATGTTTAATAACCTTGTGGACCAATGCTTACCCCTCAGAGTGATTACCACAGATACTTGAGGGGATTTCCTACAAGACCTCCACTATCTACTCCAATGTCAGACACCTTAGTAGGTTCTAGAAAGGGATCTCTTGTATAGCTAACCATACTTGTCGAGAGCAAACTTTGCTACTCAACCTTTTAATCTATGAGCCTCTGCTTTATCTTCTAGCATATTACCTTTTCTTAGATACGCTTTAATTTTATCTTACCAAGTTAGAGCTAAATCTTAGATTTCCTAAATCAGCTTCCAGTCAAAACTATTTATATTGGGTTTATCTAAAACTAAGAATGTGATGGTTTTCTCCCTGGTACCTTTTGTTGAGTTGGTAATCTTGGATAAAGTATCTGCACTTTTATTTTTCTGATCTTAAGACTTGGTTGAGAGAGAATTTCTTAAAACACTACTATAGTTTCTTGACCTTAACGAGATATTTATTCATGATGGATTCCCATGCTTCAAAATTCTATTAGAATTGTTCAGCAACCAGTTGAGAGTCTGTAATAACTGCTAGCTATTTGATCTCCCTATTTATGGCCATCCTTATACTAACAAGAAGGGCCTCATATTTAACTTCGTTGTTAGTGATAGGATAGTCGAGTTTGATAGTAAAGTCATATTCCTTACCATAGGGGAAACGTAGAGAAATGCCTACCCTTCTTCCCATAGAAATCATTGAACCATCGGCATGTAAAAACCAAATAGATGGATCTAGTTTGACCTCTTCAGGGAGGTCAACAAGCTCTGCTACAAAGTTTGCCAACACTTGTGTTTTTATAGTTGTATAGGGTTGAAAAGTGACGTCAAACTCATCCAACTCAATGGCCTATTTGGTTAGTCTTCTCGATGTGTACAATTTTGATAGTACTTATTTCAAAGGTTGGTTTGTCAAGATAATGATAGAGTGGAACTGGAAATAGGGCCTCAACTTTTTGGTGATTGTGACTAAATCAACAGCAAACTTTTTGATCTCGAGATAGTTGTATTATGGGCTTTATAAAGCTTTGCTAATGTAATATACTAGCCTGTGTGTGCCATGCCGAGTCAACACTAGGACAAAGCTGATTACTGCCGATGAGATCATAAAATAAATATATAAAACTTCTTTAACCTCTAGTTTGGCAAGCATTAGAGCTGTTGATAAACATTGCTTTAAGTTGATTAGAGCTTGGTCACACTCTTCCATTCACTAGAACTTTCTGACATTCTTGAGAATTTTGAAAAATGTCAAACTTTTATCTATTAATCAAGCGATGAATCATCCCAGTGCTACGATCCTCTTGACCAACTTCTGCATGTCCTTGACCATGCTAAGCAATGAAATATCTTGAATTATCTTTATTTTTTGTGAATTTGCTTTCATATCTCTTTGACTAACCAAATAGCCCAAGAACTTTCCTCCTCGTACCCTAAGTGTGCATTTGTTTGGGTTAAGTTTCATGCCCAACACTCTTAGTATGGAGAAAGTATAGTCAAGGTCAGCCAAGTGATTTTCTTCTTTTTCTGTCATGACAATCATGTCATTGACATAGATCTCCATGGTTATCCCAAACTCATTCATAAGTTTATCTATCTTTGATAAGTTGCATCTACGTTCTTAAGGTTAAAACGCATGAACAAGAAATAATATTTTCTACTGGGTACCACGAAAGAGGTCTTATCCTTGTCTTCAGAGGCTATAAAGATTTGATAATACCCTTGGAAAGCGTCTATCATACTCAAATGATCACAACCTACTGTTAAATTGACTAATAAATCTATTCGAGATAGGGGGTAAGGGTCCTTAGGATCAGCTTTATTCAAATCAATAAAATCATTACACATTCTTCATTTGCCTCATTCTTATGGACAAGGATTGCATTACATAGCCAACTAGGATATTAAATTTCTACAATGTAACCTACCTCTAATAGTTTATTGACCTCTTCTTTGATGATTTGTCATCTTTCTGCATTGAAGGTCTTGGTCTTTTACTTAATTGACTTGAATGAGGGATTCACATTCAGGTAGTGCACGATGATACTGGGGTTAATTCCATGGATCTCAACAGCCTTCCAAGTAAAGATGTCAATATTTTTTCGAAGGAAGTTGACCATCATGCAATCCAGATTGGTCCTAATCCTTGTGGTCTTGTCAAAAATTTTTAGTTCGAGTTTGATGGTCTTGAATTCTTTAGATGGCTTAATCTTAGTTTTCTCTCCTTTTTTTTTTCTTACTTTCATCTCCCTCTTTAGGTTCTATTACTGGGACGTCTCCTGAAAGTTTTAGTTTGGGTCGAGTGTCCTGCTTATTTACGTCAATTGAAATGGTGTTACATTGCCAAGCCTCTTTCATATTGCACAGTAGTTCTCCTATTCTTATAGCAGTTGGGAATTTGACCTTTATGTGTTAGGTCGAGATAATTGCATTGAAATCATTAAATGTAGGCTTTCCAATGATGGCATTGTGAGAAAAAGGTATGCTAACCACCAGATAATTAACCAAAAGTGTTTGCTTTCTAGGTGCTTCTCCAAATGAGGTAGTTAGGTCAATGGATCCCTCGAGAATGATCTTGGATCCTCCAGACCTAACCAATGGGGTATGGATTGCCTTGAACTTAAGCTTTCTGAAATTCATCATCTTCAAAGTTGAAATTTGTGTTTGCGGAATTGTTATTGTCGATTAAGACCATTCTCACTTTAAAGTTTGCAATCTCAACTGATACGATAAGGAGATAATCAAATTTACTATCGGTCCCTAAGTGTTCAAGGTGTGAGAGGTCAAAATTAGAGAAAGAGATAGGCTCTACCCTGGTGGAGAGTTGGATTACTATTTCAACTAGTTTGGATTTAGTCAATTCCAGTCTTTGTTGATTTTAACTTTTCACTATTTTGGAGTCTCCCTTCTGTGGTCCCCCTAGAATGGTGTCGACATACCTTAAAAGAGTGGTTGCTAATCATTGACTTATCTTTTCCCCTTATCCTCTCTCATTGGGTTGACTAACCTTTCTCTATGGAGAGTCTAATCAGTTCGACCTATCTCTTATCTGGCCTTCTAGTTAGCAAACTTCTTTAGGTGTCCTTGCCAAATGAGCTATTCAATTTCATCATGCACAATAAGACAGTTTTCTATGTCATGTCCCTTTTGTCTGTGGAAATGACAATATTTCTTAGATCTCTTCATGGCCTCGATTTCAGTCAACCTCCTAGGCTTTTTAAGAAGGTTGTCATTCTGGATGGTGAACAAGACCTTCTTCCTAGTAGTGTTTAATGGGGTATAGTTTTGAAACCTCTTAATTAGGGATCGATGACCGTCCCTCTGCTGCCTATCATCCTTTTTCTTTTCATTCTTAGGGTTTCCACACTTCAATCTATTCATGTCGTTTTAGGTTATATACCTCTTTGTGAGGTTTAGCAACTCTTCCATCAACCTTATTCTTTTCCTGATTAGGGCATTAACACATTCTTTATGTCTGAGATCAAGAAACATCATATTAATTAAGAACTCAATCCAGTGACTGTCAATTTCTAGTACTTTAGTGTTAAAATCTGGCAAAAAAATCTCAAAGAGATTCTACCTAATTTTATTTCATCATGTGCAAGTGAGTGTGAGGGATTTTTGCATTTTTTCTTCTAGCAAACTAGAAGAGGAATTTATCATAAAGTTAATCATAAGAGAAAATAGATGCTAGCTCTAACTTCACAAACCAATCAAGTGTTATTTCTTGGAGCGTGGTAACCAATATCTTGGCACCAATATATTTATTATGCCCATGGAGCTACATGATATTCTTGAACTAAAGTAAGTGCTCATTCTGGTCGATTGAAACGTTATTCTGGGGTAAGCCAATCAGAATCTTTATGTCAACTGCTATGCACTTGTCGATTATCTCTTGGATAAATGTTGACTCCCATTCATGATGTAGTCACGGTAAAGATGTTCTATGTTTTGCCTCAAAAACTTCTCGAAGTATCTATTTAACTGCTGGACTTCTTGCGACACCTCTTCCCATTCTTCCCTATCTGTTTGTGATAGGTTTCTATTTGGTTGAGGCCTTTGTCACTTGACCCTATCACATTATTGGGCTCAAATGGATCGAGCGAGATGTTCTACAGAGTTAGCTATTTTTTCCTGAGGATGTAAGTGGGTCATCTCCTACGGGAATCAACATGGACTATCATAACATCGATTAGGTGGCGATGTGGCTCCTACCTTACCTTATCCTCTCTTTGGGGTCTTTCATTGTGGTAAAAGAGATGGGAGTAGCGTTGGATACTACTCTAGACTGGTTGTTATGCTTCTGTAAAGTAGCTAACAACTGAGTTGAGATCTGGGCTGATATCTATTCATTTTTTATCTACATAAGTAGTGGTATAGTCAAGGTCACTACTTGCTTAGGGTAAGAATTAAGTTTGGCCACGTCTTGCTCTTGCTAAAATGAGGGAGAGGGGTCAACGACCTTCTAATCTCCTCCCTTTCTAAAATAACTCACTTTCTGGTTACCATTTACTTAGGTTACGAACTCTAAAATCCATAAATGGTGCCAAATGATGATGGTAAGGTTTGAATATCAATGAACTAAGCTCTGGCCCACTAAAGTTAATCAAATAATGGGCCATAGGTGAGTACTTGGATAGTGGCGAGTCAAGCCATGCAATCAATCAACACACATCAGGCTAGCTAAGGAGGTACTCGATTATGGCATTTCGACGCTTAAGTCAGTGTAAATCAACTAGAATATGTAGGGGCAAAGTGAGGGCCAAATTAAATAGTGAACATACCTCTTATGCGGGGTTGCAATAAGGTATTTACAATCTCTTGCACGAAGAGAAAATGTCTATGGTGCCCCTGCTCATGCAATGAGAGCCTATCTTTGTCTGAGGACCTTCAGGTCTTCTTTTGCCTCAAAACCTTCTCTAGATGGTGCATTTTCCCTCTTCCTAGGATATGGAGGGGATATTCACATTTAATGCGAAGGCAGACTAGTGGTACGGTGAAAGCATACATCATAAATGTGGAGGTACACTATCTGTTAGTGTGTTTAATGCGGCAGGGTGGTGGTTAGGCCACATTTAATGCGACAGTGACTTGTGGGGGAAGGAACACTTCCCATTCCTCTAATCAACTTCCTCTAATCGAGACGCTACTCTAGCTGTGAGGCTCTTGGTAGTGGTCTGGTTGAAATGATAGATCTTCTGGGGCTTAGAGGTGTCTTTGGCCGAGGGCATATCGACTAGATTCGAGCCAATCAACCTCACTCTGGTCAATTTGAGGGGTGCTGATAATTTATACTAGCAAACTGACTTGTGCATTCTTGGGCCTAGTTGAGTGCCATTTGGCCTATTGGGCTCGATTCAATCTCCATATCAATATAATTTGTTCACTGATTGGATAGTTTATTTAATATTAAAATTCAATTTGAGAAACTTCAAATATAAATATAAAAATGATGTAGTAAATTTTCTATATCTATAATAATTACATAAAAGTATTCAACTAATCAACTCCTATTATGTTAATCTATATTATTTTCTCTTGTTCAAGGGATAATAAATAATATACCCATATTTATTATAACAATACATACATAAACATGTACCCTTATTTATTACAGAATACAAGCATATACATATGTGCTCATTTTGGAAACCTAAGAAAAAAAACTTTCATAAAAAAAACTATTATCTTCTGACTTTTTTAATTAGGATTGTAAATAGATATTCAAAAATTCTTTTACCTTTCGCATTCGTATATATTTATACAAATATTATCCGCATTCATTTGAATTGGATATTATTCGTATTCGATTAGGAGATATTTGATTGTAAATAGATACGAATATGGTAAATGCATATTCAATCCATTTAATATCCACTTAGAATATATATTCACTAAATAATATATTATTTATATCTTAAATAAAAATCTCATAATCCACGTATGTATATATAAATTATAATTAAAAAATTAAAAAAAAATAAATTTAAAAAATTATTGTAATATGGAGAAAAATTAAAAAATAAAATTAATCAATATAAATTATTGTTGGTTGACTTTATAACTAATATAAAATGTCATTATTAATATTAATTAGTGTAAATAATTAATTATAAAGTCAATTATTAATTCAAAGTTATGCTATTTGTTTGATCGCTTCCTAATATGGGATAACTCAATAGGTCCAACAAGCCCAACATCGAATGCACATAGAGCCTAACATCAAATGAGACAGCCTAAGAGGCCCAATGGTATGTCTGTTTGGTCAATCGGTATCGACCTCACTTGGTAGGGTCTGCGGTCCACCCGTATCGACGTCAGGACCACTCCAAAAGTCCGAATTTTCAAGTCTAGTCGATATATATCAACCTCAAGACCCACTCTAGTATTGACTCGGATCCCTGGCATGTTTATGAGTCTGACAGGCTATATGCCTCCGCATTAATGACACGTGATGGCCAGTACAACCACTGCCACCAACTCTTGCAACTTTGACAACCCTGCTAACAACGTTGGCAGAGACGCGCCTCCACTGGCATTGTTTATTCAGGAAAATAGAAGATTTAGCTACCTGGCACAGTACCGGGATCTGGACATGGAATAACCCCTAACTCCCTGGCAAAGACAAAAGTCAGTACACCTGATAAGGGTACTTGGGTCAAATCACGCCTACAGAAAGCTATAAATATTAGGCTCATCTACGCTCAAGGTAATGCCCTATACACTACAAATTTTACATTCTCTATATTCTGTTTCTCTATCTCAACCATAACTAACTTGAGCGTCGAAGTGCCTTAGCAGGGGGCATCTCGGCTAGTTTAATGTATTTTGTGGTTGCAAATCTCAAGCCCTAAGTTATACACAATCCTAAGTACTCGACCTCTCTAGTCGAATTACTAGTAGCACAACTCCCATTTTCTCTATACGCAGCTTTCAGCAACATCATTTGGCGTCGTCTGTGGGAAACCATTGAGATTGCAACAAGAAAATGGTAAACACACATAGAGTAGCAGCCGGAAGGGAAAAAAATTGAAGGTCCATTTCTCCACCTCTCCCTAACCCCTAGCAAGATACAAACTCTTCAGGTACCAGCGTCCCCTAGAAGCAGATAGTAATGCTCACCATGCCCTAGTTGATGCAACTAATAAGTGAGCAGATTTTTGCTTAGATATCAGCCTAATTATTTGCCACTTTGAATAGGCACACTACAGTGCCCGCTCCCACCACCAGTGAAACTCCACTGCCGCCTCCACCAAAAAAAGGCCCCCGAAGAACAGTCGCTTCCGCCAAGAGGCTAGGCAGCCACCCACCAGGAGCAAAGTCAATCCTAGATGCCCGTAAGAAGAAATGAGGCGTCCAGAAGTACGGGAGGAGGTGGCGGACTCAGTAGATCACGTCAAATCTAATCAAGCCATGAAGCGCGATAAGGTTGATTGCTCTAGGCATGACTAAAATGAAGAAAGAGGAGAATCTACAGATTGGTGCATCGGCCCAGTCGAACCCTACAGCACGATAGGGCCGAGTATCTCAGATTGGGTCTTGATCGAAATGCCATCCAGACTGATCAGGACAAGTGGGAGAAAGTATCCTATCAAGTCCAGCAGCTAAAAAGATGTCTTGATGAGATCTCGAGGAGAAATACCGACAAGGCACCAAACTTGGATGCTCCTCAAAGGTCTCGTCGGGAGAGAGGATCCCTATTTGTTCAGGAAATCATCAACAAGTGCATTATCATAGACGCCAAAGTCCCTATCGATCTTTCGAGGTATGACGGCTCTACCGACCCCCAAGGAGCATCTCATGCAGTTTGAGCACATGATGCAGCTGCATGATCACAATGAATTCATCCATGCCAAGGTGCTGGTGACCATCTTCCAAGGCATCGCACTAGACTGGTTTGTAAAGCTGGAACCATCAATGATTTACTCCTATGACCAACTGTGCGATAAATTCTTGCACTAATTTGCCAGCAGAAGAAAGGCCAAGCTCCCCCATACCCACCTCAATATCATCAAGCAGGGCGAGGGGAAATCCATCTAAAACTTCTTTACTAGATTTAATACAGAGGTCTTGAAGATTGATAACCCCAGGATTGAGTTCTTGATCGACGTGTTATCCTGAGGCTCAAGCATAAAGAATGCGCCAATGCTTTGGTGCGAGAACCACCCAGGTCGATGGAGGAGCTGCTTGACCTGGTAGAAAGATACATAACCCAGGAAAAAATGAATAAGTTCAAGTTTGGATCCTTCAGGGTCGAGAAAAAAAACAAGGAGAGAGATGATCAGAAACACAAAGAGTGAGGACGATCTCCAATCAAATGCTTCCATAACTGTACGCCGTTGAACATTTTGAGAAAAGAGGTCCTGTATGGTATCTAGCATGATAATCTTCTCAAAAAGTCCAAAAAATTGATGGAGACGAAAGCCATGAAAAAATCAAAGAAATACTACCACTTCCACAAACAGAAGGGGCAGACACCGATGAGTGTTTCAATCTCCAAGATGAGATTGAGAGGTTGATCAGGTAGGGCCACCTCAAAAAATACATAGTTGTGGAAGCCTAGACTGATGGGGGCAAAACCAATCGGACTCCCTATAGAGAAAGATCGGTTAGCCCTAGAAGAGAAAATAAAGGAAAGAAACCCACCCAGGAAGATCATCCACCCATCAGAGGAGTGATTGACATGATTGCAGGAGGTTCCACTATGGGGGACTCTAAGTCCACTAGGAGGCAAACACAAAGGAGGCTCGAGTCTAATAAAGCTTCACCTGTGGAGATAACTTTCCACCTCTGAACGAGTGCAGAACCCATCTCATTTACTGATGTCGACCTGGCCCATCTTGAGAGCAAAAATGTTGATCACAAGAAAGATTGCCCGATGGTCATTTTTATGGAAATTGTGAACTTTGAGGTGCCTAAGGTTCTGATCGACAACGGCAGCTTAGCTAATGTCATCTTTTTATCTACACTGAAGAGGATAAACTTGGGCAAGTTGAAATTCTAGCCTGTGCGCATGCCACTGGTCGGATTCAGGGGGTCAGAGATCATACTGGAGGGGTCGATCAACCTGTCCACATCTTTTGGGAAGGCTCCTCAAAGGAGAACATTAATGCTGAACTACTTTGTGGTCGACGCCCCATTCGCCTATAATGTCATCATTGGCCGACCTATCCTCAATGACTTCCATGCCATTGTGTCCACCTATCATTTGAAAGTCAAGTTTCCAATCCCTGTCGGCATGGGTGAGCTCTTATGTAATTTGAAAGAGGCGTGGAGATATTACAACATCTCGATCGAGCCAACCGAGCAGAAAACTTGACCACAGCTGAAGACTTCGGGGGATGCTTCTATAGCTGAACCTAAAGAGTCCCAAGTCAGCAAGAAGCAGAAGTTGAAGGATACCAGAGTGGAGCCTGTCGGGAATTCAAGACTATTAAGCTTGAAGAGTGTAACCCCGAGAAGATAACTTGTATTGGGACAGACTTAGGGCCCTACTTGGAATGTCTCATGGTTAATTTCTTGAGGAGAAATGTCGATATCTTTATGTGGAAGGCATCCGACCTGCAAGGGATCGACCATAATGTCATTGTGCACCGCCTCAACACTGACCCCTTATACAAGCCTGTTAGATAGAAGACAAGAATGTTCAATGCCGAGAGAATGCAAATCATCAAGGAAGAGGTTAGAAAACTCTTAGATACATGGTATATTGTAGAGATTCAGTATCCCTCTTCGCTTTGTAATGTTGTTTTAGTCCTGAAAACAGAGAGACAATGGCAGATGTGTAATGATTTTACTGATTTGAATCAAGCATGCCCTAAAGATCCTTACCCTTGCCTCGGATAAATTTACTAGTTGATTCAACTGCTGGGTGTGAATTGTTAGGTATGATGGATGCATATCAAGACTATTATCAAATATTCATGGCACCCGAGGATAGGAATAAAATATCTTTTGTTGTTTCTAACGGTGTATATTGCTTTCTTATCATGTCGTTCGATATAAAAAATGTCAAGGCAACTTATCAGCGATTAGTAAACTTCATGTTCAAACACAAGATTAGAAAATTGATGGAAGTCTATGTTAATGACATGATAGTCAAGACAGAAAAAGCCCAAGACCACTTACTCGACTTTAGTCATACTTTTGAAATATTTAGGGTATTTGGATTGAAGCTAAACCCGAATAAATGCACGCTTGGGGTTCGAGGAGGAAAATTCTTAGGTTATATGGTTAGTTGAGAGATATTGAGGCCAATCCACAAAAAATTCAAGCAGTCTTAGATGTCACCCCTCCGAGAATGATTTGAGAAGTTTAGAGGCAGGTAGGAAGAATCGTGGCTTTGGGAAGGTTCATCGCGAGGTTGGCTGATAAAAGCCTCTCTTTTTTCAAAATTCTTAGAAATGCCAGAAAGATGAGTTTTTGGTGGACAAAACAATATGACCAGGTACTGATCAAATTGAAATAGTATTTGGCCTCACCCCCGATGTTGGCAAAACCTGAGTTGGGAGAAGTACTTCAAATATACTTAGTAGTCTCGAAAGCAGCAATCAGTTCAGTACTGATATCGACCCGGGATGGCAACCATCAATCAGTCTACTATTACAGTAAGTCACTCCAAGGGCCAGAACATAATTATTTGGAGATTGAAAAATTTGCATTAGCCTTAGTGACCGCTGCTCGGAAGCTGAGACCGTACTTCCAGTCTCACTTTATCATAGTGCTAACAAATCAGCCATTGAAGCAAGTGTTAGCGAAGTTCGATACATTAGACAAATTGACCAAGTGGGTAATCGAGCTTGGAGAGTTCGACATTAGCTTTCAACCTCAAACGGCTATCAAAGCTCAAGTACTTGCCGACTTCATTGCAGAGCGAGTCAATTTACCTGAAAAAAGTATCGCGACCCCTCTAATTTAGACTCTACAGGTTGATGGGTCATCGACCACATCTAGAAGAGGAATTGGGGTTGCTCTACGCTCCCTAGATGCAGAGGAGTATGATTTTGCAATCAAACTAGATTATACAGTCACAAATAATGAGGCTGAGTATGAGGCCCTGTCGACAGAAATGAGAATGGCGCTTGAGCATGGGGTCGAACACTTGGTTGTGATCATAGATTTCCAGTTAGTGGCAGAGCAGGTTTGAGGAAATTTTGAAGCTAAAGAACAGTCGATGGCTCGGTACCTAGCCGAGGTAAAGAGGTTGCAGCAATCGTTCAAAATGTTTACTCTCAGCTAGGTCCCTTGATTAGAGAATGAATGGGCAGATGCCCTTTCCAAGTTTGGCAGCTCAATTAGAAGAACAAGAGACAAGAAGATCACATTTTTGGTCTCAAACAGGCCGTCAATCGCACTCTCTGATGAAAATCTTATAAAAGCCATCGACAAGACGTTTGTTTCTTGGCAGACTCCAATAAAACTACATCTCAGCCAAGGTATTGTCCTTGACGATAAAAATGAGGCTAAGCGTCTTTGAGGTCAGGTATCCAAATTTTCCCTCAATGAGCATGGTTAATTATACAAAAGATCCATCGCCGGACCCCCCTTGAGATACCTGGATCAGGTTCAGGCATTGAAAGTGTTGCAGGATGTTCATGCGGGCATGTGTGGCAACCATTCTAGAGGAAGGTCTCTTGCCCATAAAATAATCAAGTATGGATACTTTTAGCCAATATTGTTGAAAGATTCGATGGATTTCATATGCAAGTGTGCGTCATGCCAAGTCCATTCCAACCTGCCGCACTAGTCAGCAGCATCGATGGTTAATGTTCAGATTTTCTAGCCATTCGATCAATGGGGATCGATATAGTGGATTTTTGCCGAGATCAATAAGGTAGTAGAGTTTATAATCATAGTGATCGAATATTTCACCAAGTGGGTTGAAGCTGAGGCTGTCCCTGAGATAACCGACGCGGCCATAAAAAGTTTTATATGAAAGAATATCATTTGCCGTTTTGGGATGCCCAAGGTACTTATTTCAGATAACGACACTCAATTTCAAAGTAAGAGTACATGAGGTTGGTCCAAGGCTTTAGGGATCACACAACATTTCACGTCAGTGGGTAATCCTCAGTCGAATGGGCAAATCGAGGTGACCAACTGGACTATCCTCAACTAATTAAAGGCCAGAATTCAGGATACCAGGGCGAACTGGGCAGATGACCTGCCTGGCGTGCTGTGGGCTTATAGGACAACTCCTCGAATAGCCATCGATCACACCCCTTACAGCCTAGTATATGGGTCGGAAGCAGTTGTACCTTCAAAATTAATCCAACATAATGCTCGTGTCATCTACTACCACCTACTAAGAAACATGTCAGAGAGGAAGTTGGATCTCAAAACTATCGATGAGTGTCGATAGGAGGCCCACAATACTATGCAGCACTACAGATCGAAGATGACCCAGACCTATAATAAAAGGATCAGATAACGTTGTTTCAACGTTGGAGATCTTGTCCTCAAGAAGGTGGAGGTCTCCAAGAATGTGAGCAAGCTCGAACTAAAATGAAAAGGGTCATATTCTGTTATCAAAGTAGCAAAACATAATGCCTACATGCTGGGCAATATGCAAGGAAAAGAACTCCCCCGCCCGTAGAACGCCATCAATCTCAGGATGTTTTTAATTTAAAATTGTATGGAGCTTATACTTTTGAGCTATTGGCTTAAATAAAATTACAATTTTATTTGCTTAATTTTTGTCTTTAATAATTTTAGTCGACCCCTCAGTCGACGACTAAGCAGCCCCTTGCTGCCACTTAAACGGCTCCTAGCCGTCCAAATTTTTAGTCGACCCTGAAGTCGACGACTAAGCAGCCCCTTGTTGCCACCTAAATGGCTCCTAGCCATCCAAGTTTTAGTTGACCCCACAGTCGACGACTAAGCAGCTCCTTGCTGCCACAAACGACTCATAGCCATCTAAATTCCTAGTCGACCCCGTAGTCAATAATTACACAGCCCCTCGCTGCTTCCACTCGACCATCCGCCTTGTTGACCCTGTACTTGGCAAGAGATGCGCCACTCTTTTTGAGGGGCAATTAACTCTAAGGGTCTAGAAGATAGTTAACAGATAATATGAAGCAATTGACGACACAGTCGTGCAACACCATTACTACACAATAGGCAACCAAGTATTTTTCACATTATCACAACAAAAGTTAAATGTTATGCATGCTGCTACAAGAGGAGAATGAAAGAAAAGATATGTTCTTTATTGATAATACTTTGGTAGAGTACATACAAAAAAAAAGAGAGAAAAAAAAAAGCTGGCCCGATTCGACTTCAAGATTGGCCTAGCTCCTCTTGACCATCTTTAGCCCAATGTGCGTCTGGCTCGAGCGCCGCACAAGTGAGCGGAGAGACTGCTTGAGGAGGTTCCGACGGTCCTGGGAGATCACCCATAAAGTTAGTCGACCGCAGCATGTACTGCGCCAAGTCAACCTCTTCATCCCTTAGCTGGGTAATGAAATCCTCTGCGAACGCGAACTCTGAACATATTTGTTCTAGCAGAGCATTAACCTCGGCCTTCTTCCTTTGCTCCTTAGACAGCGGCACGTCAGGTGTTGTAGCAGTAGGTCCTCCATCGGTAGCCCGCTCAGTGCCACTTTTCTCCAGCTTGGGGAAAGGCTCTAGCTTATTATTAAGCAGGAGGCTCATTCGATATCTATCCTCGACATGAAAGCAATAATCCATATGCTCTAGTTGTTTAATGGCTTGCTGATATGCTTTGCGGGCATCATTTAGGGCTGCAACCACGCTGGCATCTTGGAAAGCCGTGCTAACCACAAACTGCTCAACAACCTCACACCGCACCATAGCAGATGCCGGAGGAAAGCCTCTTTGGCTTCGTTGATGGCTCCGCGTGGCCTTTGGCCCGACCAAAGCTGAAGCTCACGTGAAAGTTGAGATGGACTTTCTTAATAACATTATCCATGCAATTCCGATCCTTGATGGCCTAGACCAACTGCTAATCCTTGGCGTCAAGCTGTTGTTGGAGGTTGGCCACCATTTTATTTAATTGCTCGATCTAGAGTTAGGAGGATTCGAGCCGCACATTGAGAGTTTCCATCTCTCCCTCAGCCTTTAACTCCTCATTGGCAGCCAGTGCCATCTACGACTGCCGGAACATATTGTAACCCAACTGCCCTATTTGAAACACAGCAGTGTTATTCTCAAACCGACATGAACATAACAGAAAAGATATGGTCAAAACTTATTGATCTCACACTTACCACATTGCAGTAATAGGACATTGCCTTCATTGTCCCGAGCTGACTCAGGTTCATGAGTTTTCACTGGTTGTTCACAAAGAGTCTTGAGGTCATCCACTTTAGAGCGATAGCGGCAGAAGACCCTTCATCGAGAATTAAGGTCAAGTCGGATATCTCTTGATCTCGATTAGTGATGAATTTTGAAGGAGATAGTCGAGGGAGCCAGAACATCGGCCCGTCATCAGGCTTTCCAAACAGGTCCCAGCTTGTCACCACCTTCTATTTTCGTTTCCCTCGGTAGCCTTTTTTGGAGCTGAACCTCCTTATTAGACTAGCTACCTCTTGCCCAGACCCACTGGATTACTCTGCTCGGGCTCTTTCCGATGAGTGGATTGGGTTTCAGGAGCCGCCTTAATTTATGGTGGCGATAGTGCAGATGTCGACCTCACTGAGCCTACCTGCTCAGCAACGTCTGCACGTCAAGCAGCAGCCTATCAATGCACCTCGACCCTTAGAGCCCTGACTTGGGATTCATTACGGCGATGGACCATGATGTCATTATAATCTGCACAGGTAAACAATTTAAAATAGATATCAAATTCGAGTAGAAAGATAGCATGCAATGAAAACAGTCGACGAAAAATTTCTACCTAGTCGATCACCCGTAGGCAGGTCGAGCAGGGCAGGTGACAGACCAGCCAGAATCAAACACCTCTCCTCGGTTAACACGAAGCCTCCATTTGCCTAAACCTGACTAGATCCCGGATGAAGGTGTTGGGCCAACTATGTATTTGGTTCCTGGGCATCTCCATAGGCCCTCTCCACCAACCTCTCGGAATAGCAAGCACCCCTTGCCCTTGGATATAAAAATAGTATTTTTTTTGCTCCTACCTGTAGGAAAAGGCAAGGGATATCAAAACTTTTTATCGGGGTCGAGCAGTCAGGTAATAGAAGCCACACTCTTCGCTACTGCCTGATTTTCTAGACATGGAAAGGTGGAATAAGTTGAAAAAATTGGCAAAAGTGGCAGGTTGGTTATATAGGTGCATCAACACAGCAAAACTGTACAGTGTGGCAAAACAATTGCAGAGTAATTGTGTGATGCATACCCTAATCCTACGAGGAGGTCGACTATGGACTAAGTGAGAGGGAACTTGAGACCACATTTCAACCCCTCCTCAAATACAGTTATGAATCCCGGGGGAGCTCAATGCATTTTACCCTGGGTCTCTGGCACTACTAGCTCATACTCATCGGGAATATGATACGCTGCTCTAATACGCACTAGGTCAGTAATGATTATTTTTGAGGTTATTTCAGTGTAATGGTCGGGGGTAAATAATCGACCCCGACTTGAAGACATATCAATAGGGCCAGCCTCTCCCTCCGACACTACCCTAACGTCGCTAGAACTATTACTACTACTTGAGCTAGAGCTTCCACTTGCAGAAGGACTGGACTCAAACGTGTTCTTGGCCCCAGTCTTCTTCCCACGGGCCATATTTTCTAACCTAGTGCTATTAGAATTGAGGCTAGCAGACATGTTTCTACAATGAAAAGGTAGAAAAGAATAAGAATAGCAAAGATACTTATAGTGAAAATTTCACAAAGCCAAAGCACAGAACTTGGTGGGCTTCAAAGATGGCAATTCGATCAAAAGTTGAGACAGCAAAAGTGTAAATGAAGTTAGTTATCCCCCTATTTATAGGCATTCATGCGCGGAAATCCATGTAACTACTATGATGACAGCCTATCCCAGTATGCTTCGTATTCTGTGCATTGATAACTGCATTAAATGCAAAAAAGCCACCTCAAACCCTGGTCGGTAGTTTAAAAACCCGAGTTGAGAATTCAAAAATTCTAGTAAAGCATAGTACCGGCTATGGTTGAATATAAACTCTCTACTTCTTCTTGTCGGCAAGCTCGATCAGGATCGTGAGTTGA
This sequence comes from Jacaranda copaia, assembly GCA_014898725.1. Classification (NCBI taxonomy): domain Eukaryota; kingdom Viridiplantae; phylum Streptophyta; class Magnoliopsida; order Lamiales; family Bignoniaceae; genus Jacaranda; species Jacaranda copaia. The sequence continues at coordinate 706,532 of JACGDI010001573.1, read as the reverse complement.
GGAGACTCATGATATAGGATAACCCAGTAGGCCCAACAAGCCCAACATCGAATGCTCAGAGAGCCCAACATCAAACGAGATAGCTGAGGAGGCCCAACGGTATGTCTGTTTGGTCGACCAATATCAACCTCACTTGGTAGGGTCCACGATTAACTCATATTAACCTCAGGATCACTCTAGAAGGTCGAATATTCGAGTCTGGTTGACATGTATCAACCTCAAGACCTACTCCGGTGTTGACCCGGATCCCTATCGTGTTTATTAGTCTAACAGGCTGCATGCCTCCATATTAATGACACGTGACGACTGGTACAATCGCTGCCACCAATTCTGACAGCTCTGCCAACAACTATGGCAGAGACACGCCTCCACTGGCATTGTTTATCGGGAAAAATAGGAAATTTAGCCACCTAGCATAGTATTGGGATCTAGACATGGAATGACCCCTAACCTCCTGACAAAGACAAAAGTCAGTACACTTAATAAGGGTACTTGGGTCAAATCACGCCTACAGAAAGCTATAAATACTTCAGGCTTATCTATGCTCAAGGTAATGTCCCATACACTACAAGCTTTACATTCTCCATATTCTGTTTCTCTATCTTGACCAGAACTAACTTGAGCGTCGGAGTGCCTTAGCTAGGGGCACCTTGACTAGTTTAACGTGTGTTTTGGTTGCAGATCTTAAGCCCTAAGTTATACACAATCCTGAGTACTCGACCCTCCTGGTCAAATTACCAGTAGCACAATTCTCATTTTCTCTATACGCAGCTTTCAGCAACATCACTTCCTTTTTAATGAAGTTATATAGTTACTTCTATTAATTAAAACATATGTATTTATTTTACGTTAACTAATTCATGTATTTGGATATTCATAAATGAATATTGAAATAATTATCATCGAATATGAATATTTAAAAAAAATATTTTGAATATAGATAATTTTAGTCAAATATAGATACGTTTGAATAATTATAATCGAATTCGATAGATATCCAATGGATACGAATTCTTATATCATGCATAAATATCTGTTGAATTTGTATTTGTATTTGAATATTCAAAAAATTAATCAAATACAAATATGAAAATAATGTATTTGATCAATTTAATATCCATTTACGCCCCATTTTTTAATGTACATTTCTAATGAAATTTAGGCAAAAAATTTCTTGTAAAAAATTTTTTAACAATTGAGTTTAATTAATTGATAACTTGATAAAATGGAATTTTTGTTGATTGAGAGAGATCACTTTAGAGTTTTCATGTCCTCTAAAAATCATTTTGGTACACAAAAACTAGGGTGTCGAAGTCAGAAATAAGGAAACTTCAAGGGTGGTTTTTGTTATTTGCAGAACTCGCGGCATCAGTGACCTACTCAAAGTGCCAAGTAAGATTGTCAAGAACCTTCACAAACCTTGTCCATTAAGCAAAATCAAGACATAAAGAAGAAAAGTGAGGAAATCGGACATCCCCTAAGGAGAATTAGGAAACCAGAAAAGAGAAATAATCAAGTAAAAAGAAAATGGCGTTGCAATGGGTGATACTGGCGTACGTGGTGGCGGCAGAGGCGGCGGTGGCTATTTTCTTGACGTTACCAACGCCGAAGGCTGTAAAATCTCGTATTGTAGCGCTCATCTCGCTTATTCTCCAGCCTTCACTCTTTATCATACCATTCTCCGCTTTTCAGCTTCTGGGTATGCACAATTTGTTTTTTTTTTTTTTTTTTAAATTTTTTGTTTCCAGAATTGTTGTTCATTTTGACTTTTGGGATTTGGTGTTGCAATTTGAAGAGTGTTGTGTGTGTGTTTGTGCGTTTTTTTTACTTTTCAAAATTTCCTTGTCCAATTGATGCCAGATATATACTGGAAAAATGAGCATCGGTTGATGTGTACTGGGGAGATCTGCACTGCTGCTGAGAGGGATCGCTATGAGAAATCGGTAATTACTTTTTCTATTTCCTTTATCTGTTTTTAAATTGTTTATTTTTCTATTGGAAGTTGTCGTATCGGTCAGTAGGATTGTCATGAAATTAATTATATACGTGGGCTAAAAGTTTTTGTTATTTGCAGAAATGTTGGTTTGCTTTCATATCCTACAATGAATTTTATGCTTGTTTTTCAAACTCGGATTGAGCTGAACAGTGCCTTTTTCTTTTAATTGGTTGTTGGTATTTTTGATATACCTTTTGTGCAAATCCGATGAATTAATAGGCCCTTTGTGTTCAAGCATGGATCTAGTATGTTTATGATATCCATTGGTTAACTTGTTTGGATTGTTGTCAAGTTTTATCCAATCATGCATGATATTCTCTAGTTTCCTAATATTGTATGGATTTCACTATGAGCCCTTATCAGCATAAATAGCATACGAAAATGGTATGCATGATTAAGATTTTCATCAGCATAAATAGCATACGAAAAGGGTATGCATGATTAAGATTTGAAACGTGTGCAAAAATGATATTGGGTTTTGCTTAAGAGGTGTGAAGAAGGATGCAAAAATTTGATGGACTAGTCCATTCATTTTTATGCAGTACATGTATATACAGCTGTTCATCTTAAGTTTTCATTTAACATAATTTCTGAATCTTGGGGGTTCCTATGACACATTCGTATTATGATTGATTGAATTTCTACTCTTACCTGGAGACACATTGGGGTGAATTGTTATTGGAGTATCCTATGAGAAACTGCTCATTTATTTTTATATAATAGTTTAAGCAGAAGTTATTAGTTTGTGTGTGCTGTTAGTGTACCTCAGAGGTTAGTTCTGAGATTACATCTTTCACCTACATCCTTGTCCTTTTGTGACAACATCAGTCATCAGTTCAATGTTTATTACCATGCCTGAGTGGTGAAAAATGGTGTACCTTAGAACTGGTATGCTGTTTGTGCCCTTTTTTGTTTTACCATTCTAGTAGTTATGTCAGCACTTGAGTTTTAGCATAAGGCCATCAGTGCAAGTGTGTTTTAAATCACTGCTGTTGGTGCTGCTACAGATCTACAAGGCTCAGAGAAATGCAGTGTTATGCGTTGCTGCTTGCCTCCTTTATTGGTAAATGACTTTGTATTTCTGACTTATGTATGATTTTATCCTTTGAGCTTTCTGTCACACTATTCTTACATGCCTGCCTCCAAATGTTGGTGCAGGTGCATCTACCGCATTTGCAAGTATTATAGGGAGATTCAAAGCATGGAGGAAGTGGAGAAGAGGTACAAGGACCAGTAGTGGTTTTTCGTCTATTTTCCTCCTCAACTACAATAGATACGAGGCTATTCATTAGCAATATGAAAGACTAGAGATTTCCCTAATGGCAGTTTTTATCATATTTGTGACTGGTGATGCTGTTTCATATACTGATGTAATTTCTATACTTGTCTTTGCTTTTGTGAATTTTGGATTCTGCAGATTCACCAAAGAATAAACACATAGTTTGTTAGATAATGATCATGATTAGCTAGTGCATTCTTAGAGTTGTCCTGATGTTTTCAGAAAAAATTGTCATGGTGGTATGATCCCAATCCCAAGAATAGAGAATCTAGCTTGTTTGTGTATGCTCAACTGATTACCAATACATGTTTGTGTTTCTGAAAAACTGAGGTCTTGTGCATTCTGGCTTTGATTGCACAAATGGCCTTTTTTTCCAGCTATGGACTTCTTCACATGGAGAGACTTGTTGTTTCTATAGCAATGAGGAAGCTTAAAGTAATCAAAAACAGATGTAAGCTTCTATGTATGTATATATCGAATTGTTTTGCTATAATTACATAACAGGTTTGTTAAACATGCCTTGGGAGCTGTAAAAACTTCCCAAGAGCTGATTATTTTACCATGGAATTTGATATTTGGACCTCCAATCAGGAATTAAAGGGGGGAGGAGCATGTTTCTGCACAAGATACCGAATCTTCACTCATGGCATAGATATTTCCATCCTTGTGCGCCTCCCAACTGAGGATCTCTCGCAAGTATCTAAATGCTTCATCAACTGATGTTCGCTTGTGGGCTTGGATTTGGCGAACATACAGCTTTCTGCCCGTGATGGAGGTGTACAGCTCCTTGAATTTCACAGCAATATAGTGAAATGCCTGATGCGCCAGGGAAGGACTCCTGCTGTTACCCTTCAATGGGTCGAAATCCCTGAACCACTCACAAACGGTTATTGGGACCTGATGGATTTTATCCTCAAAGAGATCGTATTTGGTCAAGAGCAGCAGAAAGGGTGTGCCCTCAAAACAAGAATTTTGTGCTACACTCTGAAAGAAATCTCTGTTTGCCAGCATCTTATTTTGTTGAAGACCTGTTGTAGTATGAGTTGACAGCTGATCATAGTTGCTCAACGAAACACAGAACACAATAGCGCTCATGGATTCGAACATTTCTAACAACTTGCAGCCATCATTTACTCCCTTTGGGCCGAGCTGAATCAATTGGTACCTGAGAATGCAATATTGATGAATGGTTTTGTTTCGAAGGAGCATTTATGAAGATTTATTTGATCGAAGAGTACTTACTTTGACAGACGTGGCTGGCTTTTCAAGTGTTGATTGTATATCTCTGAAACGGCACTGTGATCATCAAATGAGAATTCAATGAATGCAAGCCCACTGCTGGGGGTGACACCCTCAGCAAATAAAATGTCTTTCTCTGAAGGCTCAAATGAGTCGCTTGATATCTCAATGACCTGTCGAAGATAGTGAATGGGGTCAAATCTCTAATCATAAGGAGCTGACAGAGAAGTTCCATTTTAGCAGTCCAATAGTAAGGTGATCAAATCAGGATGATTTTCATGGCAAACTGAGAGAACTTGGTGACTACAAATTTTTGACGTAGGAAACAACAGAATCTAAAGATGCCCAGCAGAAAAACATTTTGTTATTTCGTCAGACTGCAGCAAAATATTTTGCGCCCACTTCCCAACCCAAGAGTTTAAATAAATGCTACCCCATAAAGAATAAGAGTCCAAGATAAGAGCGAAGAATTGTTGCATGAGTTGACAAACCAAAAGATATTTTTTCTGTTCGGTCATACCCGATCTAAGAAATATTTAGCAGCATCAGGAAGAAATTTTAGTTCGTCTCTTCTCTTGTATGTTTCCTGGATGGCAGGATCCTTCCAAATTTCATCAATGACGGGAGCATATTCACATGCAGCTGCAGGGAAAAATGCGTCTATATCTCCAGTAGCCATTAGATCCATTAACCAATCAGAAAATTTTTTGATTTTCTGGTTCCCCGAATAGATGCATCGCCTGCTTCCATCACATTCCATATTTCCTGAGAGTAACAAAGTTCGCATCTCAAAGAAATGACAAAAGAGAAGACGCTTGAACTAAAGTTCTCAAGGCAATGAAGAAAATTATTAGTCAGACTTGTCATCTGGTCTCATCCCATACAAACGCAAATCAAATCTTTCAGGATATTGGAAATTCACATAAAATATCCGTTAGATAAAGAAGCTCTTGACTAGTGTTTCTTCTAGAAAAACTGAAGAGACCATAGATATTTTTGCACAAATCATGCATCCATTTTCGCCATATTGCATGTCCCAGAGACTGTCACCTGCAAATTCCGGAAATGAAAGAACAAATACCCAGCCTGGTACATAGAAAGTTTCCACTATCTGTAACCGCTAACCTATTTCTATCATTACCTGAACCACTATTTCATCACAACTCGTCCATTGTATGAGCCATCTTACAAATTCTCGCTCTAAATTGTAAAGTAGTATAAAGGAGTATTATGATCAACAATTCCCTAAAGAAGGTGACATTAATCAATAACAAGATCATAATTTCCATCTAGCAATTTACAATTTAGAAAAAGCTCAAATCTGACGTGAGAGAGTGAGGGGCCTTCCTAGCTAGTAACATTACCCCCATCCTACCCCAACCCCCCAAGAGAACCCGGAATTTCTACTTATCGTGGAATCTAAATTATATAATATACTAGCTTCATGAGGGCAGAGGACTCTTTTCGTTGCATATAAAATACTATTTGTATCACCATGATACTATATGATGAGCTCCACAAACTGTGGTTGCATGAGTTAAAGCTTTCCCAAGTTTTTTCTGCCTTAACATTAAACTATCTGAGGTTGAGATCGTGCTTCAACTCAATTCAGAAATATTCTGGCTCATTGACAATGGATTTCTTTTGATTTTGAGCTCACCTATGCAACAAAACAAAAATATCGATCGAATTAATTTGTATTGTTTTGATTATTTTAAATGTAATTATTGTATTATTTAGTATAGTTAATATTTTTATTATTAAATATTCTCATATAACACAAAACATAATATCAAATGTGTTATCATCATCATTGTTGTTGTTATCAACAGTGAAAACAAGAATAATAATAATAATAATACCATCATTATCAATATTTATATCATAATTAAAAATATGAAAAGGTTATCAAATTAAGATAACAGCTTGTGAGCTGATTCATGAACTATGAAAATTAACCTATATTTGGACTCACTAAAGTTCCAAGCTCAACTTCTGAAAAAGCTTACAGTCAAGCCTCGCTTAAGCTGGTTCAGCTTGTAAGCTAGCTCAACTCATCTTAGAGTCTTACCCCACATCCTTCAAGTAACTGAAATTAGGTATAACCTAACTTAGTGATCTAGGTACTGGAGGTTAGCTAAGTAAAACCTGTGTATCTAGATGACTTGAGAGAAAGAAAGAAATTGGTGACACCAGAATAACTACCTGGTACAGACCTGTCATCAGCCAAGCAAGCAAACTCTTTCTCCAACGCTTCCGCTTCAAAATGCTCTCTCCCCTCAAGTAAAATACTGAGATATCTGTAAGTGTTACTTTGAATTATGACCTTAATGTTCTGCAACTCTTCGGTGGTGAATTTGTTTGTGTACATAAACTTTGCCTGTCACATGAAAAGAAATAAATGAATGCAATGATCTTCTGGAATAATAAATTAAAAAGGAAAATGAAGCACCAAAAGAAACGTGCATTTTTTACATGTCAAAGTTTAACAAAAACAAGAATCTGGACTAGATGCAATGTCAATGCAAACTTCCTGCAAGTGTAAGAGGAGGCATATGCTTTCATGATGTGGTCTTCCGGAATTCAGATAATGTGTTTCTAGGTGAAGAACAAAAGCACCGAGAAGCTGACAGGAAAACACATATTAATTTGATCTTGGACTAAAAGAATATAGGATTCAGTTAATGACAATTGTTTACACTAAGCAAGAATAATTGGGCATACGTTTTGGGTCAGATAAAGTTTGTGATAACAAAGTCAACTATCTGAACTCAAGAATGAGTTAAGGAGAATGCAGCAACTGTCAAAAATATAAAAATTTCTGTGGCTGAAAATTTAAATAAAATTAAAGAGAGATTTCAGCGAGCGTGCGACAGATCTTTTCCAGGAAATCCCAACCCAAAAGTATACCAACTCTTTTCTTTCTATTGATTTGGTAAAAAACTCTACAAACGTTCCAGGAAATTGTATACAACAGCGGTTAGGGGTTATGAGCAAGTTCTTTTATCAGCAAAAACCATGACAAGTTACTGCACTTCAAACAGTACCGTATCCTTGTTGAATCAAATATACAAGATGAATTTTAACAACTCTTAAAGCAGATACAAAAGGTGGATGCAAATCCAGGAGTGTACCTGCTTGAAGATGGTACTTGTCCCAGAGCCATCTAGTCCAAGAAGAAGAAGTTTGTGGACCATGTGCTGCTCCAAACACTCAGGGACCAACCTAGCCGAAAAAGGAGTAGGTTCTTCTCTGGTATGATGAGCAAGCTCAGGTGGTACAGGCAATGAAAACAATGAACAAAGGAAACGAACGGAGGCCTGTCTAACAAAAAGCCCAATTCAAACTCTTCAATTAGAGAGAACTTAAAATCACCAAGGATTATAAGAAAAATTATTTGCGTCTATATACTATGAAAGAACCTTTTCCCATATATTTCCTTTAATGTTATTTTGGCCTTCTTCCTCGTATGATCCATCCTCGTATAGCCAAAAGTGGGTATCACAAGGGCATTGAACCTTGGCCAGCTATTAAAGAAAATGCAGGATATATCAACATCATAGTAACCAAGGGTTTTAAGCCAGTTTTAATTCAAAACAAGAAATACTATTAACTTTTTAAAAAAGCAGCTTGTAATGTAACTGGTGGTACTACTAGCCAACATAATGCTACAAGATTCAAATGCATCATCACCCTGACAAGCAGTAAATAAAATATATGATCACACTCCAATGACGGTAACCACAAGCCATAAGGAACTGTGAACATGTTAAGAAGCATATGAAACACCATTGATCAGTTTTATAAAACATCTGTAATCTAGATTTCTGAAATATGAAATTCTAGGTTTCCAACTGTACATTTGGACCAGTCGCTTGGGGTCTGGACAAAAAATGCCACCGATTGAAGTGGTTAATTATAACAGACTCAAATATCCAGCATGAATAGAGAGAGGCTAGTTTAAGAGCTAATGGCTCCAGTATGCTGAATTCATTCCCTTTTTTCATATTCAACTAAAAATGCCATCTCAAGTAGCTGAATGAATACCATTAGCAACTACCAGCTCATGTAAATCAATCAAATTTTGCAAGTTTCATTAAGTCTTTGTACTAGAACAAGCAGTTATATTGCTGAACTATTGTTTAATAAAAATCAGGAATTTGCAGTTCAATGAGCAGTAATCTTCAGGCATCAGGAGATTCCAAAGTAGCCAATGTGATATGGTTTGCTGGCACCTACAGGTCACATTTTCAATGAATGATCAACAAAAACTAAGCATAGTGATCATACGATTAATATGTTTATTAGGACCAATTACATACCAGATTGCTGCAAAAACTAGCCGAGTCTTTAAAGCTGTCAAAACTCAAAATAATAAAGGGGCAAAAAGGAACTTCTAAAGCATCCTAAGAAAACAGGTAACAAGATGTAAGATTAATTCCTCTTTTACCAATTCATATTTTCACCTTCAACATTCTGAGCTCTACTTTAGTGATCTCGCGGCCATTCATGTAAACTCTTGTATTACCGCTGCTTGCATCAGTCCGCAACTTGTCTCCCACATCTAATTTCGAGCTAACAATCCTATCCGGCTTCTCTCCCTCCTGGAAAAACCCAACCAGTCAAAAAAAAAAAAAATGCAATTTCCGTGATTTAATCTCCCTCCAGGAAAAAATTCGAGCTAACAATATCCATGATTTAAGCAATCTCCGTGATTCAAACAGTAGAGAGAGAGAGAGAGAATTAACTGAATAAAAAAATAATAATAAGTACTGAAATAAAAATAGACGTAAACTTATAGAAAATTATCTTCACCTTTCCCCAAAGCCCAGAATCCTTGTCATACCAGTATCTCCCCGGCTTCAAATCCCTCGGAGGGGCCGGACAACCCAACAATGCGTCCAATTCGTCCTCCCTCAGTTCTCTCCCATTTACTTTAATATGCTCTGGCCTCACCTGGTTGGCCTTACACTCTCTCTCCGCCCGCATTATTTTCTTAACTTCCAAACGACTGCAGAGTTTCATCAACAACCTCGAACCCTTTCCCAATTTCCCCCTGTTCGCCTCATCGATGGGCTTTCCAATGCAACCCACGCACTTCCTTCCCTCGGGCATGGACCCCATGGCCTTTAACACGCACTTTTTACAGTACTCTGCTCCACACACGATGCACACCTCTCTCTCCCTTAACAGCCCATTACCCCTCTTCCCACATCTACTACACCCTCTATTCTTGTTCTTATCACTCAAATAATAAACCCCTCGTTTCATTTCCCCTTTTCTCTCGTCAAAAGGCGAGGAATTTTGGGGATCATAATGATCACCTTCAGCTTCAACACCACCATCGCTGCTATTATAGTCTGTAGCATCGTCAAAAGCGATTGAACTAGCGCTCAAACGTTTGTTATCAGAATTTGTAGTGTCGGAACTGGAGCGAGACTTGAACCACGCGGGGTTTCTGGGAGTGAGCGAGGGAGGCTCCTTCGTGAAGGTGGTGAATCTTGTTTTCGGAATCATGGGATTAATGGGTGGCTTGAAAAATGGAGAAGGACCCACGTAATCAACGGATATGGAGTAGTCAAGCTGGTCTTCATCCGGCAAGGGAGCGCCTTCCGGTAGCATTTTCCTCAGCAACTCCTCCCAGGAATTGGGCTCCGGTTCCTCCACTTCCAGAGCCGCCATTATTGTGTCTTGGTGTGTGAAAATGGAGAATTGAGAGGATTGTTAACGAGTGTGTAACGTAAGGAGTCACGTTACAGAGAGTGCGTTACGTAGGGCGAGGTTGGTTGGGTTTCGTTGAGAAAAATGGAGAAAGAAAAAGGGAACGACGGCGACTGCGGGGACGCCAATTAGTACGTCATTGTCCATGAGATTAACGTCGATCAATTTTCAATCCGTTTGGCTAATTTGCATTTGCAGTATAGAAATCAATCTTGTAGAATATTAATTTGGCATCGAATTGACATGTTGAAAATGTGTTTGTTTGGAGAATAGTTGTTGAGAGCCAGCTTAGCACTTAAAAGAAAAGGTTCACGCTCGCATCTTGTTTTTGTGGTTAAACTTGAATTCTCAACAGTATATAGTTTTAAAATTAGTTTAAATTCAACTACAAATGTGGATTTTCTCTTAATCTAAATTAATATGCGATTTGCTATTTTCTTATTTACCATAATTAAGTATTGATATTTATAATGAGTTATTAGTTAATTAAAATTTTAATATAACTATATAACTATTTCTTTTTCTAAAAAATAATAGTTATGTCGAGAATTTTAAAAAATATCTTATATTACTTATATTTTTTTATAAAGAAAGAGGCTATTTTCTTTATCAATTTCAACATTTCTTTTGAAAATAAATCGATATATTTGCTTAAAGAAGATGACTAGTTTGAGTGACTAGAATTTACATATTAACTAAATATTTTTTAAAAAATTTTAAGTACTCAATACTAACAATTAGTAACATATACATCATTAAAATTTAGTAATAACAAAATTATTATTATAATTTGTGATAATTTTTTATCATCATAGTAAGTGTGCAAATAACTATCAACATAATTTATATTTATTACTATTAACTTTGTAAAAATTATTTTTATAATTATTTTTTATTACTTAATACAAATAATCAAAAGTAATTTTAATAATGTCAGTTATTATTATTATTATTATTATTATTATTATTATTATTATTGTTGTTATTATTATTATTATTAGCAGCAGCAGCAGCGCTTTAGGAATAGGGAGGGGACTACTTGAGGAAGGCGATGAATCATGGAATTGATGGATGCTTTGAAAAATGAAAAAAGGATTTAATAACGGACGGACATGGAGTGGTTAGATCCCTCTAGTTGTATATCAGTAGGGTTTGTGTGTTTCGATATATAGGATTACGAAGAATTAATGTGCGAGTAATACATAAATTAGAAATAGTATTTAAAATTATATAATTTATTGTTTACTTTAATTTTAGAAATTAGTGATATTCCATATTTAATATTAACTAATGTTTGATTGGCAAGAGTATTCAATGTGATTACACTTTGTAATGTCTAAAATATCCTAACTCCTAAAAAATGTGTTGAGATTAGAGTTTTCATATTAGGGATAAAAATGACTTTTTTATTTCTTATCATATCAAATTTAAAAGGATGGATAATGAATTAAGCCATTTTGGTGTATCCATCAATCAGTTTGATCTATAATATTATACTGGGCCACAAAGATATCATAACCCATGAAAGTGACATACATAGTAATAGTATTAATGGTTCATTTGAAATTTATACTAAAAAAAATTGTAAAAAAGAAAAGTAATTTTTACACGAAAGGAAATGACTCGATGATAAAAAGCAAATGATTCAGACAAACCTTAGTATGAATAACCTCAAATTAATTAATTTTTATTGATTAAAAATCAATTAATACATAATCAATTAAACATTATTTAACACATTTTTTTAATACAAAAACTTCTACGTAGGTCACAGGAAAAGCATATGGAGATGTGGGTAGAAAAATACAAAGAATAGGAGAAAAAAGATTCTTTTAATAATAAAGAGTAATTTTTAATATTTCTTTTTATATTTTTTTAGATTTAGGGAGAAAAAGACATTGTCAATTGATTGAGAAGGTATTGAAATAAAAGTACAACAAATTTATTTCTAAATTTATTCAAAAAAGAGAAACCTTTGGAAGTGAATTCCTCCACAGCCATTGGGTTCCAATTGATTGAGCAATATATTTAAATGTTAAATAAAACTTTTCTCTATTTATATTTGAATAAGTATTTCTAGGAATTCTCACATTCATTTTTCTATCAATTGAAGGCAAAAATAATAAAAATTCACAAGAGTTTTATTGTAAATTTAACCACTTAAACTTGATTGTTACAAAAAGAGCTCTTAGCTCTTATTTATATTTTTCACTTTTTCAAATGGACAGACAAATTTATTGAGTATATTAATTAAGGTGGAATTTTTTCTCCAAAAATTTTCTCGTTATATTCTCAGTGTACGATGATAAGCTTTTACACTTATCAAAAAATTTATAGATGCTTCCTTAAGCTTTTATATCATCTCCAGGCCCATAATCTTATCTAGAATATTTTGAATACATCATACTTTTGAGGACTTCATTTAGAAAGCATGTCTCTCTTGAATTAGACCTATGACATAACGAATAAAGTTTGATGGACTCATTAAAGGAGTAGAACATATGCTTATAGAGCTAAGCGATCAACTAGTTTACAAAAAATAAGATGATTGCTTCATTGTAAAATTCTATCATCACTTCTCATAATTACTAGACCTCCAACCTCCAATTTTAGAATTGGCTTGTCAATTTATGCAATTGTTATTAGAGTATCATCCAAATGAGTCAATTGAGATTGATGGATTAAATTACTTTTATGAAAGTAATATTATTCTAATTAATGTATTTTGCTTATTAAATTATTAACCAACTTCATCTCATGCAAATAATTGTCTAATTATAATGCAATTAGATGATGCTCTTAATCATATATGAGTAATGGACTTAATCATTATATCTTGAGATGGTGATAATCATGAAGTAAATTTTTAGGATCTCAATTTGAAACTTCTCTAAGTCATCGCATAGAACAAAATAGGGTATCAATAGAACTAGATAGACTTGCAGTTTCATGTAACCTAGTGCATGGCGTGCTGCTTAAACTTTTGAGTTTTGATACATTCCTAGATCATGTAGCAACCCATACAATTTTAATGTTTGGTATAATCACTCTATATATGAAGGTTTGTGAGGATCGAGAAAGGATCCATAGTTTGTTATGAGTAAGGTTAGCTCCAACAGAACCTCTATCCATAGTTTCATAGTGACCATGCTTAGCTGAATCTCTTTCTTAAGCTCCAACACAAGGGGATCTAACATCATAAAATCATCCTTCAAAAAACATCCAGAATCATGCAAGACAAGATGATTATTGCAAATAGCTTAGCTACAAATCGCTATGGTGTAGTCCATGACAATCTTTGTGATGACTGAAACTCCTGCACCACATCCTGGTAAATGCTAGCCACCAATGTATTATATGCCTTAAACTTAAGAAACATCCCGCCCTTAGCAACTTTTTGATTGCAATCTTTTATAGAGCTTTGAGGCCTTTTTCGATTACTCATGCTCTTGCTAGGACTAGCTCATCTCCTCCCAATATGAGAAAAGTCAAGCTCACACCACTTCCTAAGCTCTTCCAAGCAAACTATCTGCTCCTACTAGTGAACTACCTACTTGCAGAACTAGGATAGAAAATTAAGGATCTACATGCAAACATGAGCGAGCAAAGAAGAAAAACAAAGAGAAAGAGAAAGAATAAAAAAGAAAACAAACAATAGAAGAGCTACCTTGGCTACGGAGCTAATTGTGAAAAGGTTGAGATACTTATAATCATCTACACTAATGGCTAACCTCATTTTTTCCCACCCCAATGAATTCTCAGCAATGTTGCAAAATGACATTATGCCTAACTCAAGGTTCAAGCTAAAGAAGAAAAGCCCTTGATCCATACCTAGAGCAAGCTCTTCATACCTAGGATAGGCCTTCTTACAAGAGTTAAGGAGGGGAGGCAATGATCAACCCTCATTAATAAGAGACATGCAATGATAATCCTTAGTAACAAGAGAAAGCATGTGAAAATAATATAGAGTGCCGAGGAGAAGTTTGCGACTGGTGGCTTCCAAATAAGGCTCACTAGAACTAGAAACATACTCATGTTAGGACCTCCTCTTAACTTGGTTAGCCTCAACATCAACCTTCTTACTTGTATGCAAGAAACAACAAGAGCACAAGATCATAACTCAATAAAAAACAAGATAAGTAGTTGCACAAAAGCAAAAAATACAAGCAACAAAAAGACACCTTACTCAAATAGCCCTCTAGAAATACCAAGCTCACAAAATTACAATTCGAGCTCTTAACACTTCTTATGAGGACCATTAACTTGAGGCAATCTACTCTACTCTAAGGAAAGACCTATGTTCAACACTAAGATAGAAAAGTTCTCCTTCTAAGGACCCTATCAAGACACATAATTATTCAAGAACTTACACGCTACCTACAAATAAAACTAGAAATATGAACTATTACCTAGGACCTTCTTGATGCTCCACACTCAAGAGAAGACCCAATTCCTCAAACTTATGACAAAACCTTGCAAAGCACATGAAAGTGTTAGGAGAAATTACATAGAGCATATAGTCATAAATTATTTCTACAAATAAGGAAAGAGAGAAAAAAAAAGGTGAATGTAATAAGAAAATAAGATGTCTACATGGTGAAGTGCCCCTTAGGAGGTCAACAGGTCGTTTTTCCTAAGAATGGAAAGTAAACCTATGGTAAGAAAGTAATCTACTTTGTCATGCCACGTCCTCATTCTTTTGTGGTCAAGCTGCTCTTGTAGTGCTTTGTATCCGTTACATGATGCCATGAAGTAATTACTCTCTCTTGTGGACTCTGTGCTTCTTGATTCCATTCCAAAGACCTCATAATCCTTTTCATCTGTATGTGACTCACAAGCTATCGTTTTGGATGAATTAAATCCCACCCCATCAAATGCCTTAAAATTTGCAAAGTCTATTTCATCATGATAAAAAAGTTAAAAAAACACTTCAAGAGCCTTACAATTACCTCTCAACTACTTTAGTTAAGGCACCTTCAAGATAATCTACTAGACCTTTGTCAATTCTGCACCCACACCAAATAGGAGAAGAAGCCACCCTAGCAAATGGAGGAAAAAGATACCATGAGAGGATATTGGTTGAGGCACACTGCTATAAATAATGCTAGTCAAGACATGCCACTATTGTGGCAACATTTTGACCATCTCACACGTGCTCATTTCCTAGCACATCGGGCTCAATCACCTCCTAGCAAGTTGTTTTAATGTTATGTCATCAAGAATCTAAGCAAAGCTTGCAAGAAATTAAAAATAAAAATACTTTATTGAAATAAGAGAAAAAGTGTTTTACTTAACTTGACTTGATTTCTTTCTCAAAAGTGGCTTTGCAAATTCTAGCAATGTTGTCAATGAAGAAGAAAATTGTACTCCCATGCAAATGCTTAGCACAATTCACTTGGAAGTAAGAGGGCATATGATGTGCTTTATTGGAAGTGCATTATCTTAGTCATGTCATTGAAAGCCCAAGAGGTCCAACAACTATACGATTTATGTAATAAGAGATGGGTCCTAGAGGTTTGAGAAGCTCCATCTTAGGAACATAGGCTTTGTCATAAAGAATTAAACTTTTTATCATAGTTTCGTACAAATAGTAGCCTTAGTACATACATTGAACTAAGAGCAATAAAATAACTATTATTTCTCTAATCTATCTCTTATTTAGTTTATCCTATTGAAGATAGAATCCCAAGCATTTAGAACAATTTTTTTAGTGTCATTACTTATTTTTATTCTAAATTCAAGTTTCTTGATGGTCAACCAAGGATTTTGACTCTTATTTTACTTAAAAAATTAACATTACACAATTATTTTAATTAATTACATTTTACTCATTCATTTTGGATATATTTTTAAAAATAAGTTTGTACATTTATGTTAAGAATTTATGTTTTTTCATTAAAATCTTAATTTACAATTTTGACAACTTTCTCATTTTCTTTATATTCTAAGGGAAACAAAACGATGTTTATGTATACACTTGAATAGTGTAATTAAAACAATGTGAATTTTTGAATGTTTAAAATATTGGAACATTTTGCTAAGTAGTTGAAAGTTATTCAAGGAACAATATAGCATATATTTTCTATAAGGAGTTCATTAAATTTATTATGATAAATGATTTATCCACTTCTAATTATGTGTATAGAAAATAAAATTTTTGTATAATGTCATGTGTCTTTAGATGTTTATTTTAATTAGCTACATTTCTACTTATAATTATAAT
Source organism: Jacaranda copaia (assembly GCA_014898725.1). Taxonomy (NCBI): domain Eukaryota; kingdom Viridiplantae; phylum Streptophyta; class Magnoliopsida; order Lamiales; family Bignoniaceae; genus Jacaranda; species Jacaranda copaia. The sequence continues at coordinate 690,074 of JACGDI010001573.1, read as the reverse complement.
GTTTTCTATTAAAGATATGTTATTCCTTTACTAACAAGAGAACAAAATATATATTATCGAACAATATGTATACAAACTTAAAATCATTATTGTATAAAATAGTATAATTCAAATCTATATATGTGTTGGAATAGTGCCCCGGAAACCAATTAGAGTGGCATGTAAAACTACTCCTTGTAAATATTCTTGATTGAATGATATTCAATAAAATGGCCATCTTCATCTTATGCATTTATAATTTTCTTTACATGCATTTGATTGAAGCCCTTAAATCATACTAGACTATGAGACTTGGTCACACGTATGATGATGATCATGAAGCAAGTCTCTATAGCCATGATTTTTAAATATTTTAAGTAATAGAATTTTTAAGAAAGGGCATTTAAGATTTGAATAGACTTGCACTATCAATGCATGCTCCAAAGAGTTGGATATTATTCCATTTCATAGACAATCTATGTAAGACATGGATGTATGTTAGTGGATGCTTGTTAAAGAACAACTTCACAGAAGACTTGCCTAGAGAATTCATGAAGTAGTTGGAATGGCACGTCGGTAGTGGAAAATTCTTTAGCCTATGATAGTACATATAATTAGTCTTTTGAAATGAGGTTCCACAATAAACTTGTATTTAAGTCCTTGTGCTTTGATTTTGCTCCAACCACATAGTGGGTCGTTCGGGCTTAGGTTTAGCATAAGCTTCCTAAGTATGGAGGCTGGTGAGTTCTAAGATAGGATCCGTTTTGCCCATCTGTGAAGAACAAGTTGATCTCCTATGTATTCTATTATAATGGATTCCAAAAAATCCTTGCATAAAGTGATATGATAATTTGAAAAAAGAATTTTTCAATGTTGAGGTTGTAATTTGGAATCGAACATCAAAAATAGATACATAGTTATTGAGGCTATTAAGGAACTGACAAGTATCTTACTCCTGGCCTCTTTCGAGAGATAAAAATGGAAAGTCGTATTTGCATGGTAACCATAAATAGTAATGGTTCACCTGAAATTAATTCATTCAATTGAGGGTTGGGCTATATAAGTTTTTACTAGGCATTGACTATGGAGATTGGATACTCTCTAGTTGATAGGGATTAGTTGAAAGAAGGATTAGTTTAAAAGAGTTTAGACTAATTGGAATATTTGATATTCACTAAATTACAAAGAATTGTTAGCCTATATCTAATTAATTGGTGAACCTAAATCATCACACACAAAAGTCTAGAACACTCTAATTTGAAATAGAGAAATTATCTAAGGAGTTCGATAATTTAATTGGTAAAGTTTGGAAAAGACCAAAACTGACTAATTAAGAGTTGGTCACAATGGCTTTAAAGAGTTCAATTAGAATAATTAAATCAGGGAGTTAATTTAATTGGAAGCCATTTAAAAATTTAATTAGTCAAAGTCAACTTTAAGTGTTAAGTTGATTTAATTAAAGAAAGAGTTGTTTTAATTAGTGAGAGAATCGAATTTTAGAGGAAAAATTAAAATGGAAGAGTCCATTTTAAAAATTGATGTGGCATTTTAATTTTGGAAATCAAAACTCAATTAAGCATGCAAGTTGGTAAGGTGTGAGGATAGTGTAATGAATATTTTTAGGCTCATCCAAGTCACACTATAAATATACCATTCCCACAACTCATGGCTAGCCACTTGCATTTTTTTTCTCCCAAAATTTTTATCTTATGTATTGAGAAAAACCACCCTTTTCTTCCAATTACCTCACATCATCTCCACTTTCTTCCTCCTTATTCCTCAATCTAATTCTACCAAAAGAGTGAGGAACTAGAGTACAACAGGTATGTGGATATCTTTGGAGGCACTACAATTGGAGTGCTTGTTGTTGGTGACTAAGGTAAGGCATTAGAAGAAGAGTTTTTCTAAGACTGAAGAGGTTTTTTAAGGAAATTGAAGCCGGCGGTCCTTAGTGCATCTTTGCACAGTTTTTGCTATCATTGTTCCACCATTTGAAGGAGCTATTAAAAGCAAAAGTTTCTAGATGTAAAGCTTTGGGAGTAGGAAAAACAAGATCAACAAATCAATGTTGAAGATCTTCATTAATGAGCTCCCCATTGAAAGATCTACTAGTTGATTTTGAGAAATCAACAAAAAATACTCCTTCTTCACCTTAAATTCTTAATTAAGGCATAATATAGATCCTTGGGTGAGGTGATGTGAGTTACATTTTGTGTTTTGATTTCTTACTATTTTGGATCTTTGCTTCACCTCTACTTCAAGTGGTATCAAAGCTAATTTTATGCCTAATTTTAGATTTATTGAATTGATTTATGTGATGAATTAATTCTAGGACTCCAATTTCTTGATTTAATTAATGAATTGAAATATGTCAATATGTGCTAGATAGTGCTTTATTTATGTTGGCATGAGTTTTGATTCAATTGCTAGATATTGATTTAGCATGAGATGATGTTAAATATTGATTTAGCATGTTGATAATTGCCTTTGGGCCTTAATTCTCACTAGAAAATGTGATTTCTCAAATTTCTCATGAGTAAGAAATTTGATAAAATAGTGAAAGCAAAACAAGCTTGAAAGACCATAATCATGCTTTTTAATATCAAATTTCAATTAAATGTTTATACTCTTTTATTTGTTTTTGTAGATTTTTGAAATCTTCAAATTGCTAAAAATCCACTAAATATTATTTTGAAAATCAACAAACTAATCGGGCTTAAGTATTGCAATTGGCTTAGAAACCTCAAAATTGTTCTTGACTTTAAGAAAAGGACATATGTCTTAACTTAAAGTCCATTGGATACCCTTAGTGAAGATGCCAACCAAGAGGCACGTGAAATGTTCATTAAATAGGTAAAGGATGACCTCCAAACATATAGCCTCATGAAGGCATCCATGTTGAATGAGCTCCAAAAGTCCGATGAAAATATATAAACTGCATAAAAAAATCCACTTACACCTACAAGAGTTGTATGGTGTGCAAACAAGGCACAAACAACATATGTATTGAAAGAGCTCTTTTCAGACTAGAATGATTGATGGATCAAGTGTCCATAATCATGGCCTCAAAATGATTAGACTTATTGAAAAGCTTGCTACTTTGAAAGTAGTCATGGACAATGACCTCAATGTAGATTTGATCTTACAGTTATTGTCAAGTTCATTTTGCTAATTTGTGATGAATTTTAACATGTCTAAGTAAGAGGTCACAATCAACGAATTGGTCAATATGTTTGTAACCGTTGAGACAACAATGAAGAAAGACAAGCCTCTAATGATTACCTCGTCCTCCTAATCTAAAGGCCCTTAAGGTAAGAAAAAAGGGGGTAAGAAGAAGAAAGATTCTTCTTCGAAGGGAAAGCAATCATTGAGGGCATTTGATGAGGGTTAAGAAGAAGAAGATGGATCAAAAGGATGTCATTTGTTTCTATTATGGCTAGACGAGCCATTGAAAGGGAAATTGCAAGGAGTATCTTACAACTCTTGGGAAGGGTATGTTCTTTATTGAAGTGTATTTAATTCACAATTCTTCCTCATAGGTGTTTGATACCATATGTGATTCTCATCTTTTCAATTTATTGCAGGGGATAGAAAGAAAAAAAATTTAAGTGATGGGGATATGATCCTTCGCCTTGGCAATAGAGCAAGGGTTACCTCTAAAACTGAAGGTGTAGTAAAGCTAGATTTAGGGAACACTTTGAACTTACTTAATCCTTGCTCTTTTGTACCAAATCTTGTTGAAAATACATTTCAATTCCCATTTTGGACAATGAAAGATATTAGTTTTTAATAAAAAATGGGAAGTTGAAAGCAACGAAGAATTGTTCATTAGTTGCTTATTGTATGTTAAGGAATGGATTATACATTCTCAATTCCCAACCATCACTTATGCATATTCAACAAAGCAACAAAAGAAAGTTAGATAACCAAGAAAATATTGATCTTTAGCATGCTAGACTTAGACATATTTCCAAAAATAAGATAAACAAGTTAGTAGCCGTCTAATCCACTAAATGTTAGTGGGTTAGAAGACTTACCTACTTGTGAGTCATGTTTAAAAGGAAAACTGACAAAGGCTCCTTTTATAGGGCAAACAAAATAATCCTTTAGTCCTTTAGATTTGATTTATATAGATGCTTGTGGTCCACTAAGAATTAGTGTAAGAGGATACTATTCTTGCTTCATTACTTTCATCGATGATTTCACTTATGAGTCCGAAGTCTTTGAGAAGTTCAAAGAGTATAGGAATGAAGAAAAAAAGCAATATAGACTTAGTATCAATGAGAATACTTAAGTATCAAATTCTTGGATTATTTAAAAGTGAATAAGATTTTTCATAAGGGACTCTACTCGACATACCCCAACATAATAGAGTAGCTGAAGCGAGAAACCTTACATTGGTAGACATGGTACAGTCCATGATGAGTTTCACCAATGTTCCTATCTCTTTTGGGGGATATACCTTAGACACAGTAGTAAGGCTCTAGGAGTAATGCCCTCAAAGTCAATGCAAAAGAGGCCATGCAAGATATGGTATGGCCAAGCACTCTCTTACTTTTACGTAAGAGTTTGGGGGCTACCTACCTATGTTAAGAGACTAGTAGGTGACAAGTTGGATGCGAGATTCATCTTGTGCAAGTTTGTGGGATACTTAAAAGAGTCTTTGGGTTATTAATTCTATATTCCTTCAAAACAAAAGGTATTTATTTCAAGGGAATCCACCTTTTTAGAAAATAAGCTTTTATTAGATATAAAAGGCATTATCATGAGCTTGATGAAGTTCAAAATGATCATACTATACCACAAGCTATAGAAACCAAAGAGCATCCTGAGCCTAGTATGGAACTTCCTAGAAGGTCAAACCGAAGTCGGATTCCTTCATGAGATAAGCCAAACAAAGAGTAATCCTAGTTACTATGAGAAAGCTATGTCAGACATAGATTTAGGTCATTAGTTTGAAGCTATGAAATCTGAAATAAATTCCATGTACTCTAACAAAATATGGACTTTGATAGATCCACCGGAGGGTATAGTATCTATAGGTTGCCAGTAGATCTGTAAGCGAAAGCTTGGAGTTGATAGAGAGATAACTACTTTTAAGGCTAGATTAGTAGCAAAAGGTTGCATTCAAAAACCTAATATTGATTTCAAAAAACCTTTTTCACGGGTTGTTGTGCTTAAGTCTGCAAGGGTTACTTACCACAACCATGAAATTTGGCAAATGAATTTAAAGACAACATTTCTCAATGAAAAAATTGATCAAGAAATTTATATGAAGTAACCACAAAGCTTTACATCTAAAGGGAGTAAGCAAAAGGTTTGCAAACTCCAAATGTTCATTTATGGGCTTAAGTAAGCATCCCAAAGTTGGAACATATGTTTTGATGAAATAGTTAAATTGTTTGGCTTCATGAAAAATGTGTATGAATTTTATGTGTATGAAAAGGCTAGTGAGAGCTCGATACAGTTTATTGTGTTTTATATTGATGACAACCTTCTCACTGGGAATGAGAAAAAGACGTTAAAGTACACTAAAATGTGGTTATCTTCACAATTCTCCATGAAGGATTTAGAAGAAGCATCATTTGTATTAGGAATACAGATCTATAAAGATATATCAAAGAGGATGTTGAGGCTCTCCCAATCAATATACATTGATAAGATACTAAAGATGTTTAATATGAAAGAATCTAAGAGGAAATACCTTCAAATAGGTTATGGCATTCATCTCTCCAAGTCTATGTCCTCTAAGATTGATAAGTAAAGAAAAAGAATGTCCCTTATGCAACCGCCATTAGAAACATAATTTATGCTATACAATGTATGAAAATAGATGTATCTCAAGTTCTAAGCATTATGAGTCACTACCAATCCAATCCCGATGAGAGTTATTGGAAAACCATAAAAATAATCCTATAGTTATTGAGATGAACTAAGGATTTGTTTTTAGTATACGAAAATGGAAAATTGAAACTTGAGGGGTTTTTGGATTCAAGTTGCCAATTTGATGAAGATGACCTCAAATCAACTTCCAGATTTATATTTGCCTCAATAGTGGTGTGGTAAGTTGGAAGCAATGTAGTCAAAATCATGAGTTAACTCGTAAAATCATACTATTGTACAAGTTTATTCATATCCAGCGATTCAAATCCCACCCAAAACACATTTTTACAAACTCAGAGTAAAATTGCATATGAAAACGTAAAATCGATAAAATTGATGATTTAAAATGATTCTATATTTCAAGCCAAGAATAGGTTGAAAGAAAAAAGAAAAAGAAAAAAAAGGGCCAAACCACCAATCTATAAATCTTTTGGGCAAAAAAGAGAATAAGTTTTAATTGAAATAAAAAAAAAAAAAAAGAAGTCCATCCCAAAAAACATATAAAACTAAAAACCCACCGGGCCATCAACAATCCTAGTGAAAAAGGAAACATAAGAAACCAGAAAATAGAGATGAAACGGACAAAAGCCGTAGTTGCTCCAATTTCAACTGCCGACGGGGTTTCACAAAAATATTTTCACATCTCAAAGCTATAGTTGCTCCATTTTCAATTGCCAAAAGGATTTTAGGATTTCACATAAACATTTTCGCATCTCAAAGTTTTAGTTGTTCCATTTTCAATTGCTGATGGGATTTCATAGAAATATTTTTACATCTCTTACCTTTGAGATTTTAGAGTTGAGAAGTCTCCAAAGATATGTTATTGTATGTCAATTATTGTTTTTGTTGTTTCTTTTTCATTCCACATTAACACACCATGAGATTTGTCTGTTGTTTTTGTTAAATTTTTGTTAGTTTTGTTTTCTAGAATTTGGGCCTCGTAAGATAATGTTTACTTTTTCTTGCATCCTGAATCCCGAATGTTGTTAAATTTTTATTATTTTTTTTTTTTTGAAATATAGAGCTTCTTAAGTTGCTATTTTATTTTTCTTTTTCTTTTTTCTTCAGAGTTCTTACTGTAGTTTTCCTCTTTTATTCACATAGGACAGTAGGTGCCAATAGGAAAAGAGATGTCTTTTCCTAGTGGTGGCAGTTCTACTCCTTTGTTGGTGGTTCCAAAAGTGAAAAAGTGCAAAGAAAAAAATGCTCCAGGAAGTAGAACTGATCTTGGATGGAGTCATGGTAATACAGTAGAAGGGGATATTTGAAAGATAAAATGCAAGTGTTGCGACAGAGTAATTTTAAGAGGAGTTTACCATTTGAAACATCACTTAGCTTGCACACAGAAGGATGTTGTGAGTTGTACACAAGTTCTAAATGATGTCAAAAATGAAATGTTTGAAATTGTTTGCAAGATGCAAGAAAAGTTTATCAAAAAATCTCAAGATCTTGAAGAAAAAGGAAGCAACAAATATAGTGATGATTTTGAACAAATTGGAGAGAAAAGAAAGTCTAAAGATGTGAAGGGTATCAAAAATATTTTTAAGAAGAGAACAAGTCAAGTCACTATTAATTCAACGATGAAGAAAATTTTGAGGGAAGATGCATTTAGAGATGTTGCTAAATTTTTCTACGATAATGTCAAACTTAACATCATCAAGAGAAAAGAATTTACCAAAATGTGTGAGTTAGTTGCATGTTATGGCCTTAGATTCAAACCATCATCATATCATGAACTTAGAGTGAAGTAATTGAAGCAAGAAATGGATGCCAGCATTCAAAAAATAGGACCGTTCATTGAATCACCAAACTTATCGATTTATAGTTTACTAGTCCAATTGTTAGTCAAACCATAATTGGAATATAATTGAACTATGACATCATAATTACATAATATATATTTATATTATATATTATGTAAAAATTAATAAAATATCAAAATATAAAAAATAATGAGCTTAAATGATATTGTCTAAATTCACAATCTAAACTTCATGATTAAATGCTATAACATGATCACCACAATTTAAATCTATCAATTTTAAAGTTTAAACACATTAATAACTTGATGATATCAAAACCAATCCTCATCGTCTTATCCATCCTCATCAAGGTTTTCATGAACTTGGTCGCTATTTCCAGCACTAGTACCAACACCAACAGCAACATCATGTTTAGTTCTTGACTTTTTGGAAATGGTAGATTTAAGAAATTGGGGCTTTTTTGGCATACATTTCATTGAGTGTTTTGAATAACTTTCTAGGATGTACTTTAGCTTAAGGAGTATGTACTTAGGCAAAAAGAAGTTAATAAAAATGTTAATTTCATCAAAAATTAAATGGGAAAAAAATAATAAATGAGTTGATCCAATTCAATTAAACTATGACCGATTCATTAGTTTGGACAGTCCAACTATCAACCTGAATGGTTTTAACAAAATAAAGCAATTTTTTATATTTTTTAATTTTCACATAAAATTAGACTAGTTGAATGGAAGGTCGATAGTTTAACCAATCCGACTACCTGGTCCGGTTTGATTTTTTAAACAATGGTGGAAGCAACTCATGTGGCTATTGAGGAGCACAAAGATGAATTGAGAAAAACAGGATGCACCATTATGACTGATGGTTGGACAGATAAAAGGAAAAGGACTATTTGCAACTTCTTAGAGAATAGTTCAAAGGGAATAGTGTTCTTAAAGTCCGTTGATGCATCAAGTATTTGTAAAACTACAGATAAAATCTTCAAAATGATAAATGATGTTGTAGAAGAGGTTGACGAAGATAATGTTGTCCAAATTGTTATAAACAATGCTACAAACTACAAAGCTACTAGAGAATTATTGATGCAAAAAAAAAAAAAGACACTCTATTGGACACCATGCGCAGCACATTGCATTAATTGATGTTGGAGGATTTTGAGAAGAAGTTGAAGGTCCATAAAGAAATAATTACCATGGGAAGAAAAATTACCACTTACATTTATTTAAGGACCACTCTCATTTCCTTGTTGTAGCATTTCACTAATGGAAAAGATTTGATAAAACCAACTATCACTCCTTTTGCAACATTCTATCTCACTTTGGGTTATCTACATGAGAATAAGGATGCTTTGATGAGATTGTTCACATCCGATAAATGAAAATGTAATCGGTTTGCAAAGATAAAGAATAAAAAGGATGTTGAAAATGGAGTGTTAGATAATACATTTTGGAAAAACATTATTGTTTGTCTAAAAGCTTCTTATCCTCTTATTAAGGTTCTTCATTTGGTGGATTTGGGTGAGAAACCAACAATGGATTTTATTGATGATGAAATCGATCATGCTAAAGAGAAAATACAAAATGTCTTCAATAATGTCAAGAAATGGTAAACAATCAATCTAGTTAAATTTTTTATTTGCTTTATTTAAATTCTTTATATGATTTGAAAGTAAGTTTGATTTGTTTATTAGTCTATTTGTTGAGCTATTTACCTTTATGGGATATCATTAATGAAAGGAGGAATAAGCAACTTCATAGGTCCTAGCATCTTATAGTCTATTACCTTAATTCCCCAATTTCATTACAGTTCTAATTTCAAAGCTGGTGTTGAAGTTAAACGTGGATTGTATGAGTGTTTGCAAAAAATGGTGCGAGACGATGAAATATCCTCCAAAATTAATCTTCAACTTGATGATTTCAAGAATGTAAGGAAGTTTTTTAGAAGCAAAGTAGCAAAAGATGCAATCAAGACAAAAGTTCTACTAAATGGTGGGATTCATACGATGATGAACATCCAGAGCTTAAGGAGTTTGCTATTCGAATATTAAGTTTGACATGCAGCTCTTTTGGATGTAAGTGTAATTAGAGTACTTTTGAGAAGGTAAAATTTCTAAAATTACAAACTATTATCATTTATTTTTCAATTACTTGCTTGCCCATTTGTTGGTTTCTTTATTTTTTTAGATCTACACAAAGAGAAGAAACCATTTGAAGCAAAAAATGATGAATGATGTGGTTTTCATAATGACCAACTCAAAGTTATCTAAACGGAAGCAAAATAGAAAACCTATTGATTATGACGTGGATAATCATTCCTTTAACGATGAATGGATCGTGGAAAACAATGAGAAATGGATATAGATGGGAAATCAAATGTTGTAAGTGATGATGAGATTCTAGTTGATGAAAAGACTAATACTTTAAAATGTTGGTAATGCTTCATTAGATGATTTGAGAATTCCTAATGATAATACAATGTCCATGATGAGAAGGTTGCACTAGAGGATGAAATGGATGATGGTGTCGCTACTGCTAGTCTAGACGATGCAACTCTCAAAGGTTTGCTTTAATCGTGGCAAATGGGTAGGTTGGGGTAGGTTAGGTTAGGTTTGGGCTTATATGGATTGGGTTTTATATAGGTTAAGATCGACGGGTTGGAAGTGAGTTGGGTTGGGTTTAAAATGATTCCAATAGAAAATAAAAAAATTGATTTAATTTATTTATTCCAAAAAATTAATTCAAAAGACTATAGTAATGTTATTATATCTTCTACACTCTCTTTAATATATAATTTCACAATAAAATGAGACAATTTATTAAATTAATTAAATTTTTTGCATGAACCCATTTTGAACTTACTTAAAATCCATTTTGAATCCAAATTTAATACAACCCATCTAAAGTCCAATCCGTTCAAACCTCTTTCAGAAATGTTGAGCCCAACCTAACCCAAAATTATGTGGGGTTGGGTTGAGCCCATGGGTTCTAGCCCAATTTGATACCCATATTTAATCTTTTTACTTTGGAATGTAGAATTGAAAACTTCTACTATCAAATGTTTTATGATTGATGTTAAGACCTCTTTTTGGAAATGTAATAAGACTTATTATCAAATGTTGTGTATTTTTATTTTAGTATATTCTATGTGATATATTTTCTTCTATAATTAATATCTTTACTCATATTTGAAATAAAATTCTTTTGAACTTTTCTCATTTATGTACATATACATTTACATATATAGACATATGTGCATACACAATTTAGGTAGTAGAGATAAAATTGCATGATTCATGTTATGATTCTACATATATGATTTTTTTTCTTCATCTCGTGTCATGTTCAATTTACATGTTTGACAACTTTGGTTGGAAGAGCTCCAAACAAGACACCACGATCGACTTAACCACTAAGGCATAATATATTACAATGTTAGACACCACAAAGAAAAGTTTTGGATGAAAAATTTCATCCAAGAGTTGGATACACTAGCCTAGCATTGTATAGCTAGTAGTTGGCTATTGTGATAACAATGGAGCCATTGTGCAAGTAAAGGAACCAAGATCTCATCAGCAATCCAATCACATTTTGAGGCGTTATCATTTGATTCGAGAGATCATTGATAAAGGCAACATTCAAGTGGAGAGAATTGCCTCGAAAGAGAATATAGCAGATGCCATTTTTAGGATGTACATATTAATTCTTTGATTATAATTCATGCATCAAATTAAGTTTAAAATGGCGTGAAAAATTAACCAAATGAATTCATTAATTGAGATATGCTCTTTAATACTTAGTATACCATTAGGTTTTTGTGATTCATAATGTTTTGCATTTTTCAAAATTCTTTTATTAATTTATAGGCAAAAAATTGATGATTATCGTAAAAGAAAAACTCCCAAATATACATTTCCAATATATTTGATAGTTTACATGTAACTTTTACATTTCAATTAATTAGTTAACTAATTCACATTTGATGTGTTTATCAAGTTGTACAAATATATTGATCAAAATTCACTGACAAATGTCATAGTGATGTTGAAATAACCACTATAAGAGTTCACTCCTTCATTAACAAAAAATTTGTGATGAAGAGGATTCCATCTCACTCTAAAAACTTTAATTGTAATAGATTTTTAATGAATCACTAATGAATTAAAGAAAAATAAGCTAATATATATTAGTCATGATACTTATGATGGATATGAGGATCGTACATTAATATGGAAAGTTTGTCACAAATTTCATAATTTTAAATATGATTTTTCAATTCGTGATAAAAATTCCATCACAAAATAAGTTGTATGGTGCACTTATTTTCATCACAAAACTAAATTCGTTAGTATATGTTTTGTTACTGATTAGTTTTGGGATGAAAATAAAGCGCATCACATCACTAATTTTGTGATGGAATTTCCATCACTAATCGGATAATCATATTTAGAGTTATGAAATTTGTGATGGACTCTTCATAAAAATATATACTCTTTATATCCGTCACAAGTATAATTACTAGATATATGTTTGCTTATTTTTTAAAATTCATTAGTAATTCATCAAAATCTATTGCAATTGTCTTCAAGCTATGATGGAACCCTATTCATCACAAAGTTTCCATTAGTGAAGAAGTATTTTCTTATGGTGAACTGTGTTTATAGATAACTCATTGAATGTAAAAAAATATATCTTATAATTGGTAACAAAATTTATTTCCAGAAATTAATGCAATGCATGGAATTTTAATAATATTTACTTTATTTACTCATGCATCCGTGCATCAAAGGTTTAGTAGAATTTGAATTTTAAACATCACACATATAAGTGTAAACACTGTTATTGAGCCAATTAATTCCTCAACAATTATTTATATCAAATTTTATATGATTTTTTTCATATATTTTGAATCTTATTTTTTCTTTATGCTTATAGGATGATAAGATTTTGAAATTTTGTGCTACTTCAGAAAAAAGAAAAAAAAGAAAAAATCGATTCGGATAAGAATCATGGGCATTTGTTTGCGTATATTTGCTTAATAAGAATTCACAAAAGAGATGTACCAGCAAATACTAATATTTAGCGAAAATGTTGTCGGGTTAAGAAAGTTTAATTAAAATTTAAAATTATATTGAATTATTTGCATATTTATTCTTATAAAAGAAGTTAATGGAAGATCGATATGTCATCCGATCTGCACATTATTAAGTATATTATATCATGTTAAAAGATTTTATATTTTTGGAAAATTCGTTTGCTTCTTATTATATATACACATAGATATATGCTTTAAAGATGTATTAAATAAAATCCTTTGCTTTTTTATTTTTCTCTTCCTTCTCTTAATTAATTTTTGAAAATTTTAACTGTTGGTATGGTTTAAAAAAATGTAGAGAGAGTGAGAGTTAGAAATATTTCATGTCTTACATCTTGTTTATGGTAGACCGCTTATCTTCAATACTTTGCTTTCTCAAATAAAATCTTCATTTTATATCATTAAATAATAGATTTTTCTTAAAATATCATTATTAATTAATCCAGTGAAATAAAATGGATATTAACCTAAAATAAAATATTTTAACAATTAGAATTATTTTCAGTGTATTACATCCGCCACATACTAGATTCTAGTCCTACTAAGATAATTTTGAAATAATTATCAATTCTAAAGTTATGACTATTTAATTAGCCGAAAAATTCTAAATGATTGTTAGTTCAAAATTACTGTTTTAATTACAGCATACACGAATTTGAAGTTTAAGTAATATCCCTATAATGAAACAAAAATATTGAGGCCATCCAAGTCAGCGTTATATACACACACTTGGATTAACCTCGTCGAACTCTATTTCTTCAACAATAAAAATTTGATTTATCTTAATTTAATCAACTATATTTTATAACTAAAAGTTTATATTCTCACTTACCTACTTTGCAATATAGATTTTTATCTTTCTAGTTTCAAACATTACACGTGTAATATAAATTTTTATCTCCTCAACTAAATGGAAAATTCAAAAGGTACTTTATCGACACTAAATTAGGTATTCTTATCAAAACATTTCCTTCTATAAATTTAACTTGGTATGGGATTAAAGGAAGGGTCTGACAAGTATTTCATATGTGAATTCCATCTTTCGGTACTTAATTTTTCCTCTTTTTTTTTTTTTAAATTCCCACAATGACTATCATCATTTGTGGTAAATTAAAATAATTATGAATTTACTATATATTTCAATTATTCAGGAGAGTTTTCAAAATAATTTTATTTTATATATATATATATATATATATATATTTTCTATCAGACAACTAGAGAAATGTCACTAAAAGAAAAAATATAATTCTAATGGTAAAGTATCACAAAAAAATTTTAGTTAACAAAATATAAGAACGCCTATAGTTCGAACGACAGAGGATTTCTATAGCAAGAAAATAACAGTGAATTTAAAAAAATAAGTGAGAGTCCGAGGGACAAAGAAATAAGTTAAAAATGTCTACTAGGCCAACCACTTCAATCATATTCAATCGTAATAAAATGTAGCTATTGAATCAATTATGCACAAGTACCCAATCTCCTAACATTATATGTTTGGCGTATTTGTCTGTATTTATCCAACTATGATTATCTCGCACGAGTGTGTGTGATTGTCTTACCATTCTAACGTGAATATATTACCTACCATATTTCAAAAAGTAGGGTTTTTTTTATTTAAATGAAGATTTTTAAAAAATTTCAATCACTCCTGATAAAAAATGATGAGTTTTTTTAAATCTCACGACATTTTAGTACTTGCACTTTGACCTCATCATCAAATAAATTAAATAAATTTATATGGAATATTAAAAATTTAATAATTCATCCTGCTTTATAATATGTTGTATCAAATAAAAAGAGAAATTAAATAGAAGAAAGGGAGGAAGGGAAAAAAACAGCAGGCCCCACAATAATTATCATAATACGGCAACAATTTGTTCGCCGTCAAGCCGATTAAGATAGGAAAAGTGATAGGGTCATTCCCGTTTTCAGTTCATTTGTTTGTTGGTTTGTTTTAAATTCCAAAGCAATTTGTACGAGTGTGAATTAGTTATTGCGAAAATGCCAACTATAAACTTACGATTTTGTCCAAACTAATATTTTGTTTTTTTTTTAAACCAAACAAATCAACTGTTATTAATAATAATAATAATCACCAGACATCACTTCAACAATGAAGTTGGGGGATTATCAATCCGAAACCCGCAATGTAATACAGAATCAGTCATCCTAGCTATTGTATAAGCTACTATGTTGGTAGAACGCTTAACAAAATAAAGAAGAGGGTTATTTGAGCCTTCTTTAAAATATTTACAGTCATCAATAATAAATTCTAAAATAAAAGAGAAACTTTTATAACCATTGATAGCGCAAATTAATTCTTGTGAGTCAAACTCCCCCACACATATGGAAAAATGTTTTTGAGTCATTGGAAACAATAAAAATTAGTCTCAAGTTTGATACTATTAATAACTAATAAATGGCATAATTGTTCTTCCTTTTTAAATTTTATTACTATAACACCTCATATATACAATTTTCTCCAACATTACAATAATAAATTTGGTATATCTACTACAATTTCAGTGTTTTAAACAACTTTCTTTTTAAGTATGGTATAAACATAATAAAGTTTGATAAAAACAAAGGATCATGCATTATATCGGTTCGATTAATAACAAACCAATCATTCATGAAAATGAAAAGTCAAAAAATTTATAAAAAAAAAATTGTAAAATATTAACATTATTTATATTTTTCTTCCTCTAAATAATTTAGATCATCAGCTACGTACTTTTCTTTCTAATTATTATCTGATGAAAGTCGTGAATTAATCATTTTGCTATTTAAATAATAATTACAAAACTATCAAATGATTGGTTTATTAAATATTTATTCTATTAGTGATTGTCTACAAATATTTATTGGAATAGATGTATTTATATTTGGACAAATGTTTTATAATTTTATTACCCTATAAATTTCAAAATCTTAAATACAAATATTATTTTTTCTAATATTATTTATGTAAGTTGGTTTATATTCATTGAAAATTAAAGTCTTTTAGAAATTAAGACTCAAACAGATCAAATCCATTTTGGGAAAGGCTTAAGTCTGTCAATTTATTTTATTATTTGATTTATAAATTATTATTATTAATATTTTATATTTCATAATCTTAAGCCTAGGTCAACTTCAACTATCATTTGAAATTAAATCATGTATAAGCCCAATTTCCCCGCACAAACTAGGTCCAATTCAATGGCATTTGGTAAATACCCAAAAAAATGGGTAATCTAAAATTCTTTTATTTTAATATTTGTTATATATTATTAAAATATGTATGAGAGTAGGTCAATAGTTTTAAAATGAGAAATAATAAAAGAAAAAAAAACCACATTTAATTGACGAAAGAATAGTAAATTTGCTCCACTGATTTTTATTTTTAATTTTAAAACATAAAACACACCTCTTATTTATTTTAATATTAATTAAAGAAAAATGTACAGTTTTTACTTTTTTTAAAAGTAAAGAAAGAAGTTGTGAATATATCATGCTTTGTGGTAATACATGAATTTCACATTTTGCACTGATGAAATAAAATTACTGATGGAGAAAATACAATAATAATATGCAACAAATAATGTTTTGCGAATTTTTTTAAATAGGAAAATAGTAGGATTTAGATGGTAATGAAAGTTATTGTGCAACAACATGAATAAAAGTTGAACAAAATTATTATTCTTGAGTAAAAATTAGAATTATGAGGGTATACTAAAAATAGTAAAACATATCAATAATATATTAGTTACTTACAAATGATATAACTATGTGATGTCGGTGTAAGTTGTTTGGTAGTGTACTAGGTTGTGATCCAATTTAATTGACCAGATGGAAGGTCTAGAAAGAGGTTTGATGATATAGTTGGGTCAAGCCCTACAACCTTAGTGCACGTCAGGCTAGCTAAAGAACCTTCGATTAAAGCACTTCGACGCTCAAATTAATATTAGTCAACTAGAAGATAGAGCAATAGAGTGAGGACTTTTGAGTGATAATATGGGCATACCTTGTTGAAAGATGACAATGGGGTATTTATAGCCTTTTTGAGAAAATTAATATATCAATTATACCCTTGCATACATAGAGAATGCTTTTGTCTTCACCTAAGGCCCCTTAGGTCTTTCTTCCTTTTTGTGTACTATGCTAGGTAACACCTCTTTTAGCTCCATAGGGCATAATGGTACAAATGAAATGTATACTACCCTGACGCTGCAGAACAATGGTACAGGATGTGGCATGTGCCATTAATGTGGAGACATGCCACTTGCTAGGGTATTTAATGTGGCAGAAAAGTTGTTGCGGTGTTTTTAGTTTAACTGTGTTCAGTGGCATGGAGTTGCTCTAGGCCACCCTAATCGACCTCTAAGGGTCGAGATGTATCCTCGCCCGAAGGTAATCTACGCACACTTTGGTCAAGGTGATGGGGCCTTCTTGAATTCAAATATCTCTATGCTTGAGGGCTGAACAATCACTCTTGAGCTAATGGATCATACCCTGGTCGATGGATAAGGTGTTGACACCCGTGTGAGCAGAATGACCCAATAAGGTTAGGCCTGGTCAATAATATAGTCAATCACTAACGGGCTAGGCTTAATAGCCAATTGGATTGTTCCACCTCATATCTTTTACTTGATCGAGTATTATTGAATTAAGCCTATTGGATTATTACATATAACTATGTTTTCATTAATTTCATAATATCAATATATTTAAAAATATATTCACCATACCTTTTTAACTTTGGTAATGCTTCATTTATTTCGTGAACTAATTTTAACTGATTTAGTTTATATTCCACAATTTCATATCATCATTATTCACTCATAATTAACTTATGTTAGTTTGATAAAATTCTAAAAATTCAAAACATCTATAATCAGTAATTACTGTAATATTTTACTCCTATGATTAACCACAGGTGAGGAGGATAATTCCGTAATTTCAAATTTGCTATGTCAATAACCTTGTGAATTTGTTTATTGGCACAAAGACAATACTGACAAATTCTCAAAATAATTTACTTATTAGAATTTTATTGCATAAATTATGTGAATTATATAGCATTTAATATATAATTAATCTATTGAAAATAATCATTGAAAAATAATAATAATAAAACAAAAACTAATTCTCAACCGAATCACAAAATACATTGAGGCAATTTAGTAGGGTTGGGTGTGTTTAAATTAGACCGAAGTAGAAATATTACATAAATCTACTCAATTTGACCCAAATCATTTAATTTGCAACCCAAAACTCAAACCCAACTTGAATAAAATTAGATCAATTTGGGTTGACCTAAGTTGGATTGTGTCGACCCCCAACCTCAAATTCACCTGACCACTTAAAAGATTTTTTTTTTTTAAAAGAAAGACCATTATGAGATATAAATCAGATTCATTTTTACTTAAACATTTGAAATATATTTTTCCTATCCTAAAACTGTTTAAAATAAAGAAGTATATAATTACAATACAAATATTCAACATTATTGGTTTTTATTTTCAAACATATAGTCAATTAATATTTCTATAAGTTATTTCCGGTATTATTTAAATATACTAATTTAATTGTAGAAGACGACCATGCAAATAACGCTATATATATTTGCAATAGTTGTCTTAATGTAATATAATGATATTTCATCTTCAGCTAAATCACAAAGTCAACATTAACTTAATAAAAATTAATTTTAAATTGAAAAACATTATGAAAAAAATAGATAACAAAACAGGGAATTTCAAAATTTATTAAATTTTTTAAGTTGAATTGCACTGAGTTGATAAATCATTCAAAAAGTAACTTTGAATTTGATGAATTAATGCATGATCCAATCAAAATTTATCCCAATTTTGTGATTGCATTTTGGATTGACTCAATTTTAAACCAATTCAATAAACTCAATCCAAATCAATAATTTTGTCGCAAATTCGCATTGAATTGTTGTGTCAAGTTAGAAATTGAGACCTCAGCAACATACGTCTTGAGGTGAGAGAAACCATGGATTGCAAACGTGAATAGTTCTTTACATGTCACATTTCTTTCCCGTTTTTTCCCCCCAAGATTCAATCATTTTTTCCTGCTCCCACTCTCTAATTCTCCCCTGGGACGCATTTAAGAATCCAACTGGCACTGTATTCCTGTGTGGATTAAAAGGATACTTTACTACATAGAATTATTCAAAACATAGAGTATATATTATTAAAAAAATTAATATTATATAAAAACTAAATAAAATTATAAACATTTTAACATATACATAGAGTACGCCAAAATTTCTAATTATGATAGAGTCCATTAATTGTAATTTTTATTGCACTGAAAATTAGATATATCATTGATATGGGATAACCCAGTAGGCCCAACATCAAATGAGACAGCCCAAGAGGCCCAGCAGTAGGTCTATTTGATCTATTTGTATCGACCTCACTTGGTAGGATCTGCGCTCAACCTGTATCGACCTTAGGACCACTCCAGAAGTTCGAATATTCGAGTCTGGTCGACATGTATCGATCTCAAGATCCACTCCGATGTTGACTCAGATCCCTGTCGTGTTTATTAGTTTGACAAGCTTGCATGCCTCCATATTAATAACATGTGACAGCCGATATAACTGCTGTCACCAACTCTGCCAACTCTGCCAACCCTGCCAACAACTTTGGCAGAGACGTGCCTCCACTGGCACTGTTCGTCTGAAAAAATAGAAAATTTAGCCACCTGGCACAGTAGCGGGATCTGGACATGAAATGACCCCCAACCCCCTGGTAAAGACAAAAGTCAATACACCTGATAAGGGTACTAGGGTCAAATCATGCCAACAAAAAGTTATAAATAATTCAGGCTCAACTACGCTCAAAGTAATATCCAATACACTATAAGCTTTACATTCTCTGTATTCTGTTCGATCTCTTCATTCCGACCAGAACTAACTTGAGCATCGGAATACCTTAGCTTGGGGCACCACGACTAGTTTAACTTATGTTGTGGTCGCAGATCTCAAACCCCAAGTTATACACAAACCTGAGTACTCGACCTCCCTGATCGATTTACCTGTAGTACAACTCCATTTTTCTCTACACGCAGCTTTCAGCAGCCTCATTTGGCGCCGACCTTTCTTTATGGGGAGTCCGGTCAATTTTGCTAGGGGACTCCCTGTAGAGAAAGGTCGGTGCCAAATGAAGCTGCTGAAAGCTACGTGTAGAGAAAAATAAAGTTGTACTGCAGGTAAATCGACCAGGGAGGTCGAGTACTCAGCTTTGTGTATAACTTGGGGCTTGAGATCTGCAACTACAACACACGTTAAACTAGCCGTGGTGCCCCAGGCTAAGGCACTCCAATGCTCAAGTTAGTTCTGGTCGAGATGAAAAGATCGAACAGAATACAAAGAATGTAAAGCTTATAGTGTATTTATAACTTTTTGTAGGTGTGATTTGAGCCTAGTATCCTTATTAGGTGTACTGACTTTTGTATTTGCCAGGGGATTAGGGGTCATTACATGTCCAGATTCCAGTACTGTGCCAGGTGACTAAATTTTCTATTTTCCTGGATGAACAGTGCCAGTGGAGGTGTGTCTCTGCCAAAGTTGTTGGCAAGGTTGTCAGAATTGTCAGAGTTGATAACAGCGGTTGTACCGGTTGTCACGCGTCATTAATGCGAAGGCATACAAGCCTGTCAGACTAATAAATATGACAGGGATCCGAGTCAATGCCAGAGTAGATCTTGAAGTCGATACATGTCGATCAGACTCGAATATTCGAACTTTTGGAGTGGTCCTGAGGTCAATACAGATCGATCGTAGACCCTACCAAGTGAGCTCGATATAGGTAGACCAAACGGACCTACTGCTGGACCTCCGGACTGTCTCATTTAATATTGAGCTTGTTGGGCCTATTAAATTATTTCATATCAATCATCCTTGTTTAGAGAAAAAGCAAAAAAAGTGGAAGAAATAAATTATAAAAAATATTGGGGTAGTTGGGAATCAACCATGATCTTTTAAAAAGAAAAAAGAAAAGTTTAAAAAAAATATGAGTTTATTTTTTCTAAAGAGCTATGATAGAAACTCTCAAACTAGTAATCTTGGCATAGGCGTGTCAATGGGACGGGCGGAGGATGCGATAGCCCCCCAACCCCGCTTTCACGAGGTGGAAATAGTACGTCCCTATCCCTATTCTTACGGTGGATATCCAATCTTATTTTCTTTTGGGGGATGGATATTCACATATATCCATAGATTTGATAAAAAAATTTAAAAATTTATAAAAAAATTTAAAAATAAAAAAATACTAAAATTTTTTAATAATATAAATTATTTTTAAAATTAAAAGATTGTCAAACATAAGTACATAATATCATGACACACAATATTTAATTATATTTTGTAATAAAATATTAAAGATAAATAATATATAGACATAAATTTTAAAAAAAGCATAATAATTCATAAACATAGTGCTTATATATATTTATATTATATATATTTAATTATATTTATATAGATATAATAATAATTTAATTATTTAAACGGATAATGGATACCCGCGATGACGGGGACTGTGATCCCCGTCCCCACCCTCGTGTAGCAAATGGGGACTAAATTGTCCTCATTCACGTCCCCATAGGGAGAAAAAAACACTCCAAATCCGTTTTATCGTGGGGAATTTCCCATGGTTACCCACGAGAATAGGTGTTTTTGCCACCTTATCTTGGCATATACTTAATGCTTATGCTAAAATTTTTACAATGCGAAGTAAATAAAATATTTATTAATTATAATTTTATCAATAATTGTAATGTATTATTTGAATTTTAGACAAATAGAAAATTTATGTTAAAATAATAGTTGTAGGGCTATAGAGTGACATTATTGAAGGTTGAATAACAGTTAGTTATAAGTTGTGTTTAATTATTAAATTAAAAGATACTCTTCAGGAGATTTTAGGAAGGCCTCTAAAAAATGCACACAAAATAAGCTGGTATTTGCTTAAAAGAATAGATGATGGAAGCATGCATACACTGACTTAAACTAGCTGTGACATGCAAGATACTAATTTAATATACAAGTTACTAAGTGCAAAAAAAATAAAAATTAAAGACTCAATGTAACACAAATAAATATAAATTGAAGTGATAAATGTTAAATCATACATTTTATTTATAATTAAAAAAATATAAAGTATGTTAGATAATAAATTAGATATAAGATAATGCAAATATAAAAAGTATTAATAATTTTAGCATTGGCTATATATTTTTAATCGACATTTCTAATTGTAAAAGAAATAGGTAACTTGCAAAACAAAATAATGCATTAGCATGCATATATAAAACTTTATTGTATATAATTTTCCCAGAATTGAACATGCAAAAGAGTTTCTATTATTATAATTAATTTAAAATCTTACAATTGTTTCAATTATGCTATTGATTTAAGAAATTCACATTATATAATGATTATATAATATATTTATATATATATATATATAACTAATTAAAATTTGCATGTGTAATGGACGTCTATATAACTATAAATGATTTTTATAACAGTTATATACATGCGTGCATCACATGTCCACAATTTTAATATTTATTAAAGAATTTAAACATAAATAATTAAATTGATTCAATTGCTAGAAAGCACACAATTCGGGGCACCTACTGATGGCCGGGTCTAGAAATGACACCCAACGGCCAACATTAATATATAACTAACCAAAACTAAATTAGCGACAAATCATCTCACTTTAAGTGATCCTTCACATGCATGCGATAGAACACAAGGCACGATTTTAGATGTAATTATTGATCATTATAAGGTTTTTTACTACAGAAAAATAAGTCACAAACATAATTAAGAATGTCTGTGCAATTCGTACTTAACTATAATATTTGAATTATCTCAAGACATTAAGAATATTAATTATGCAGCACAATATAATATATCAAATTAAATAGAAGACTTAGAGATTAAAATAACAAAGTTAACCAACAATGAGCTGGGATAGTAATCATTGCTCTAACTTCATAATTTGTCTCCTTACATGTATACATTTGAACTATTGGCTAAGACTCTAAAATGAAATTTCATTTGTTCAAAATGAGTTTCATTCCATATACAGAGCTTAAAAAGACAAGTCTTTACTCATATTTTCAAAACGTAACAGCTGTTTGGTGGTGCTTTTAAATTTATTTTTATTCAATTTTATCAAAATGAATTATTAACAATTTATTATCATTTTTATTAATATTTCAATTCATTTTCATCTCAAAACATATTTATTTTCCATTCATTTATTTTAATTAATTTTTTTTAAAAAATTAAAAATGGAAACACAACCAAACGAGCTGTTAATAACTTGTGGGAGTTCTAAATAGACAAAAAAAATTAACAGTTAAGAAAAACTCAGTGACACATCAAAAACCTTTGATATCGTATGAAACTCATTAATAAATAGACCACATACTTATATTAACGGAACATTTAATACTTTGGAGATCAATCTTATAAAATTATTATAAATGAAACTATAAACCTTGAATAAATAACAAATTAGAAAGCAAATAGAGTTAGAATAAAGTATTAATTAAAAATGATGCGATCAAAAAATGATCGCATCTAAAACTAATGGAAATTCTATTGGAATATCGCCATGCCTTCTCTTTTTGAGATGATGACCTATGTATATAAGCTATTGGTGACTATTCAGTTGTACTATTCAATTCTTCTAATATAAATATATTTAATTACAATATAAATGCACACTTACTACCCACATAATGGACATATGAGAAGACAAATTATACTTATATTATTTGTATTGATACTATTATAGTATTTACTAGGAAAAATATATTGATGGGTGATAGCAACACTTAACCAATTCATTATCAATTTTAGAGCTTAAAAGATAACTTCGGTATCAGTTGACCCTTCTTCCCCCACTCTTATAGCTTGACATTAATTCAAGGTATAAGAGTGTGAATTTATTATCAGTCTTTTTTATTTTTTTATTTTTTTTAGTTGCGACCTACTTGAGCCCAATTAGGTCAATGCTAGCTAGTGCTTGGGTTGATTTGCTCGGTGTAAACAATATATGTATTTTTAGCACCAAAACCGTTTGGATTGGGATGGAGGGCTTTATATTTTTAGCACTGGAGCCATTGTTTTGTATTTATAGTGTCACAACTACTTAGCACAGCATAATTGATTGTTTATTTTTAGCGTTGGAGTTATTTATTATAAAGATACTTAATGAATTATGGTGTTAGAGCCATTTAATAAGCACATAGGACCGTTTATTTATGGCGTTAGAGTCATTTTAACTCGGTACGAGGAGCCATTTTTTATGTGGTGTTAAAGCCATTTAACTCGAGACGAAAGGCCATTCATTTGTGGCATTAGAACTATTTAACTCGGCACGAAAGGCAGTTCACTTATGGCATTAGAGCCATATAATTCGATGGGAAGAAGCATTCACTTATGACATTAGAGTCATTTAATTCAGTGCGAGTAGTCATGTTTCTTATGATCTTAAAGCTATTTAATTCTATAATATGATGTTAATTGGGTTAAGCATTTTTCTTAATTAAAATATTAAAAGCATGTTAGAACAGCATGAGCTTGTGGGGGAAGGAACTAGTGCTCCACAGTGACCTCGCCGGAGTTTCCTACGGGCACATGCAAAATCCCATCATGCGAACCACGGCCTTTTCCAGGTCGTGACAAATTTTCTGGCCAGATTTCGTCCATAGAAATGTAGTGCTTATTACATTCTCATGACTCACGTCTCACTCAGCATTTCCCACGGACGACGCCAATGATGCTATTCCAAAATAATCATATCTAAAAATAATAGAAATTTTATTAAAATATCTCTATGGCTTTCCTTTTTGAGATGATGAACTATTTATATAAGTTATTGATAACTATTCAATTCTTCTAATATAAATATATTTAATTACAATATAAATGCGCACTTATTACTCCCATAATGGGTATAAGAAAACAATTTATAATTATATTTTTTATATTGGTATTATTATAGCATTTACCAGGAATAATATATTGATGGGTGATCAGGACACTTAATGAATTAATTATCAATTTTAAAACTTAAAAAATAACTCTTTTGTGAAAAAACCTATGTAAAAGATTAGCTTATGTGCAACATATTGATATTAATTTTGTTCAAACTCTAGATTTTTCATATATTCTATGTTTAATTATTTTTTTAACTATTCAAATAAATACATTTTAGGTATTACTATTTGTTTTCAGTATTATTGGATATTTTAATTCACTATAAGAAAATATTCATTCACTAATGGAAAATTTATGATAAATAGGGTTCGATCACAGTTTGAAGATAGTTGTAGTGGATTTTTGATCAATTACTAACAAATTTAAAAAAAAGGAGCAATTATATATATATATATATATATATTATTAATGACACTTGTTACGGGTATGACGCACTTTATTTTCATTATAAAATTTTATTACAAAATTCAGTGATAGAAAATTTATCACAAAATTAATTTTACGACATATTTTATTTTCATTACAGAACTAATTAGTGATAAAGCATATACCAACAAATTTTTGAAACAAATAGAATTGATATTTTGTGATAGATTTTATCAAATTTGCTATGGATTTGTTAACGGATTACAAGTCCAATAGTGTATACTTTGTTGTTGATTAGTTTTGTAATGAAAATAAAGAACGTTATAAAATTAATTTTATAATAAAATTTTCATCACATATTGAAAAATCATGTCTAGATTAATGAAATTTGTGAATGACTTTTTATATATCAATATAAATTCTTCATACTGTCATAAGTGTCATTATTAATATATATATTTATGCTCTTTTTTTTTAATTACATTAATAATTCATAAAAAAATCCATCACGTCTGTCTTTGAGTTGTGATGGAATCCTATTTGTCATAAATTTTTCATTAGTAAAGAGCTTTTTTTTTTTTAGTGATATTTCATGTAATATAAAAAAAAGTTGTACCGTATATTAACCGTGTGATTTGGGCTTTCATATGTATTTTAATTTCCAATATTGAGTGTGCTGTATATTTGGTGCCTGACTAAAAGGGCTCCTTATTTGGGCAGATCACTTTTAGTTGGCCCAAAATGAAAGTGTAGAGACAGTGGGTACGAATCTGGGCTGGGTGCTTTTTGCTATTTCTAATGGTGGCAAACCTTTGTGCTGATAATTATGGTTAGGGTGGTGAGTTTGGTAGATATAATTGAAAAGGACGATTCACCATCATTATCTATTGGATTTTGATTCTCAAATTATTGATCATATTCAAAAAGAAGAGAAGAAATTAAAACCGGAGGTTGGTCTTTCATAATTATTGGCTTGCATTACTGTCCAGTCATACAGTTTTTTAGGTACAATTAACCAAGTAAATATTCCATTTGTCTCAAACTCGATATTTTTAGTTTATTAAAAAACATTTTGAAATGAATTTTATTTCTTGAAGAAAAATTCTTTTTCCTAAAGTATATATATATTACTTAAAACACTATTGATTATGTATTTTTATTTTCAAGAATAACTTTTTTAACATGCTTACAATTTCTATTATTTTTTTATTTTCATGTAAAAGACTAAAATCCATGTACAGTTAAAATTGCATATACATATTCGTTGGGTTCAGTTGTGTGTGTTTGTGATCCTAATGAGGGCAACTTCAGTTGCACTAATTCTAACCTTATATTGAGGGTGGATTCAAGACCGTAGAAGGATACTCACAACAGTTTGGAGACGATTATTCTTTTATAAAAGAAAAAAAAATTGCACAAATATATATATATATATATATATATATTGGAATAAAGGGTATAAATATGAGTGAGACAGTTGGGTCAAAAACCGCTAAAACCACAAAGGCCCACCAAACGAAACAAAGTCCGGTCTCAGTAATTTGAATTTATATCCGGTCAGGTTGGGTCTGATCGGACAAAGGAGCAGGTAAAAATCGACATAAAAAACGAGTGGCACAAAAGTGCAATCGATTACTTCTAAAACCACCCCCACCCTGGTTGGTTGGCTCCCCCGACCTCTTTAATGGCGGGCGCTCATGTCCCAATTTTTCACCCATTCAAAATTTGACTGGTTTCTAACCCACTCATATGGTCAAATTCAACTGGTGGTTTTGATTTTTGAATGCATTTTACATTCTGTAGGACACCTAATATATAGATGGGGTGTTTTAGCATTAAATAATGAATACTATATCGCATTAGTGATAGAAAAACTCGCATATTAGTAATATTATTATAATATTATTTTGATTATTTATTGTGAAATTCTTGATGCGTGCTATATTTTTTGATATTCATTTATTTTCATCCCATGAATTTTATGCTCTATGTATATATAAAATTTGTATCATCGTCTCAACTACTCAACAATTTTGACGGTTGTATTTGAGTATTTAAAATAATCAAAACTATGAGAAGGCTAAATATAGTTCAAGAGGGTTCATTAATTAATAGGTTAATTTCATGTGCAAACTACCTTGTCTTTGAAAAATCAACAATACTCATAAATTTTAACACTAATATCCTCATAGAATAAGGGTTCGTGTTTCTTTTATTGGGTTTGAACTCAATTTCATCTAATTTAATTTTAGACGTACTTCACTAATCATAGATCTGAAAAATATCTAATCACTCAAAATGTGCATTGTGCCACCTCGCATTATACAATACTGCCTATTTTAACTAACAATAGATACATTACTTCTAGGCAGTAACAAGTTATGTTGCCTCTATTTACCATTAGATCTAGTTTTAGGATATATTTATTTACAATTCAATTTTAATTTAAGTGTCAAAAAATTTTAATTGAGGACCACTTGCACAAGTTTAACAAATTATACTTGTTGATAAATCAATGAACCCAAACATTGCTACTAACTGAAATTGAGATCAAGACCATATAAAAAAGAGAAGCCCAACCCAAATATTACAAATTTAGTTTTAGAGATCGGTTTAGTTCCACGAAAATTTCCATTTTACTATGAAGACATCAGTGTTGTACTATTCCATATAAATTATACCAAAAAGTAAGGATTAGAACTCTATAACAAGGATGGACACGGCAACTCAATGGGGAAAAAATTCCGTCTTTAATATGGATAAAGTTTATGGGAGGTTGATAGAATAAACTACTAAATTAAAGTTTAGACAAGAAAATGTGGAGAAAGGTATCTTTCGCTAATTTGACCTTTCAATTTTCATTTTTTTTTTTACAAAATCCAGAATCCTGGAGTGAACGATAAAGTGAATTGCTAGTGTAGTCCACTAGAATGAAATTGGGGGCAACAAGTAGAGGTGCATGAAAAGCTAGCAACTGAAAAAACTCAATCTTCTTAATGGACATATTCATCAAAAAAGAAAGAAAGAGAGCAAATCTTAATGGAAAGAAGCCAATGCCCAGAAAGAGACAGATTAGAGACCAGCTATAGTGAGGTCTAGGTTTAACTTTGTCACTTGCAACCAAAAGCTACTCTACTCTTTTTTATTTTCTTCGTCATACCAAAACACACACACACACAAAGTGCAGTTTATATGGATTTGCCTTTAGTACTCAAGTGAGGGGAAGATTTATCAGTAATATAAAACTACGCATGTAGTATTAAAATATAGGGTTGAAGCTTGAAAGTACATTTACCCATTAGGACAAGGAGCATGGGTTGTTCTCCTTTTTCTCTTCTTTTCATCCCTTTTCTCTTTTTCTTTTTGGTTGCAATTTGTTAAACTTTTCTAGGAAGGAGACCTTTTTAGTCTCCATGTGCCCCCATCAACTTCACCCCCAGTAGTGGATCATTTCATATGAAAGACAAAACATTCAAGAACAATTTCTTTTTCGCAAAAAGCTCAAAAAAAAAAAAGGAAAGGAAAATCTCTCAAATTAAAGAAAAGTATTTCACTTGCTAGCTTGGATATTGATTCCCACAGGCATTTCTTTTCTTGAGATCATGATTTGGTATATAGCCAGCACAAGCATCAAGGTTTATTATATATGTGCTTAATAAGGATTAATTAATTGAAAATGTGTTACCATTTAGGATCATAATTGAGCGTCAAGCTGATTTTTGTACTAGCTATCTATCTATCTATCTAATGTTTGGTTGTGGAAATTTCTAATGAGGTGAAAAACAAACAAAAAGTAACACCCAAAAGGGACTAGTGGTAACATGTCACACACATGCACTGGGAAAAGGAATAAAGATACCAAAGGTCCTATTTACAACCCAAAAAGCTCCTTTGAATGACATCTACTTTGCTAAGAAGGATCTAAAGAGAAGATGGGGTCACTTTTTATCTTATATAGATGTAAATCATACCCCAACAAACCCTAATCATCAATGTATGAAGAAGATGGGGTCCAACAATTTTGGAATCTATCAATTTGTTTTTCATCATCTCGCTTTTGGGCCACCTTCCTAATCGCAAATTTAACCTCACTTGGGGGAATTCATAACATTTCAAAAGTTAAAAAATTATCCATTATTGCTTATCGTTTTACTTTTATTACATTATTATGTACGTATACATTCAACAATTTATAATTTCTTATTTCGATACTATTTAAATAGGTCAAATGATCAGATAAGGGATTAATTTTGGTCTCGATCAGACATGCTATTTCACAATATTTACTTTTAAAAAAGTAACTTTTTAGAATAATTGAGGTTAATATTTGAAATTAAAGGAGTTAATGTAAGAATGATAGAAATGGTGGTGATGAGTGAGGAAACAGACCATGTGGGTGGGGTGAGACACCTTTAAATCCAAAAAGAGGAGTTTCCCTGGAGAGAGTCCAAAAGTCAAAGCATCAAATCTAAAAGATGAAAAAGCTTCTTTCCAAAAGAACCAAAACGTGCAATTATACGTTTTGGGCTTCATCTCACGTAACGTAAAACAGTAAAACAACACACAATATTTGTTGTTGTTATTATAGCTTTGGGATCTCTATATCAATGTTTTTAAAATCGGATCGAATAATAAATCGACGATATTATTGATTATTGGTTTAATCAATTTAGTTAATTAGATCAATGATCGAACCAGTATAACGTAATAATTATATTTAATTTTATAAATATATATAATATTTTAATATTACTAAAAAATTAAACTTTCAATTAACATAGAAAGAATATCACTTGAAAAAAAAATTTAACTTACTTATTTTAAAGTATATTTTTTTAAAAAATAATAATATTTAAAAATTAGTCAATCATAAATAAATAAAAAATAATATTTCATATTAATTTAAATAATTACTCATTTCATACTTCAACTCAAGTAAAAATAAATTTTTCTATGCTAAATATTCGATATAATTTCAGAGAAACTAAACAAAATAAAATAACAAATTAAATATAAACATTCACATATAGCTACTACTTCATTAAATTTCAAGAAAATAAATTCATGGTTCAAAAAATTACATGTCCAAAATTTTTAATCATCATCTTTAACTCATAATTTCTCTTTTCTTTTTTATTTTTTATTACCTAACCAATTTTTTCGGTTTCGGTTAAAACCGGGAAAAAAAATTCTTTTTTGTAAAAATAAAATGTTATAAAAGTTTGTTTGATAAAAATAAGTTTGTTTGATAAAAATAAGTTTGAATTGGGTTACTTATTCTTTTAGTACCAAAAATTTTATTTGATAAAAATATATTAATAAAAATATTAATTTTTAGGTGAAAATATTGATTTTGATTACTTTTTATTTCTTCTATATTGAACATATTTATTTTGATAAAATTATAATTTATCTATTTTAAACAAATACATTTAAAATATTATAAATTTAAGAAGATGAATAAATATTTTAATTATTTTATGTTATAAAAATTTTAGTATAGACATTGAGTATACTAAAATTACTAGCTCATAATCACCAAGGCATATACACGCGATTTTTGCATATTCAAACCTTAATTGCTAAGGCCGAATAGGAAATTAAATCTTAAACTCAATCTTAACTGCATATTCAAAATTTTGTGAAAAATGCAATTATAATCTTATTAAATCATCATTTCTAAAGATAATTTTGAAATATTAATAAAATTTGTGTCCAAACTATCTTTTTTATTTTAAATTCTCCAATTTATCTTTCAAACTATATTGCTAATTTTTGTTGTTAAAATAATTAAAAGGACAGATTATGTAAATGAATAAAATAACTTCTATTTTAGGCATAAAAGGGTCTTTGTTTTTATAATAATATAAATAAAATTTTTATTAGTCACCAATGCAATATACTACTAGTACTATTACAAGAATAGCCAAATAGGATTCAATCTCTTATCCCTTAGTTTGCAATTTAAGTTCAAATTTCAATTTTGCTCATTAATATACCGTATAATATATAAGTTCAATTAATTATAAGTTCTTTTAATATAACATTTTTTACCGTTTAAATCATAGTCATCTATTTTTTGTATGTAATGTGTATAAGTTTGTATAATAAAAAAATTATACAATTGTACCGTTTGAATTTAGAAAAAATATCACTTTTTTCCTCTTTGTATCATAACTATTCATGTTTTTATATGTCATATATTAATATATATTATTTATAAAGCATAGGATTTTTAATAACTATTTTGATATATTATTTACTTCTTTTCTTCTCAATTATTTCACTTTATCAAAAATTTCCTTTTATTTTTCCCAAAAATTTAAAAATACATTAACATTTACATTATTTGAAAATTTATATTTATTTATCTTAGACTTAAAAATTTAATAAAAAATATGAAATAAAACTAAAACTAATAGTGATTGAATAATAAAATTTTATATATAAAAAATTAAAAAAAGGGTTTTAGTTTTTTTGGTTCAGTTAACTGAACCGAACCGATTGTTTTGGTTATATTTTGGTTAATCGAATAAAAAATCAAAAAACAAATATTTTAAAATAAAAAATCAAAATCAGGTTCGGTTCGATTTTTTTAATTTTCAATTGATTTTAATTTTTTTAACACCTCTAATCAAATCAAATTGGCCTCTAATCACCGATTTGACAGCTCGGACCGATCGATTCAGATTAGTTTTCAAAACCTTGCTCCAGGCCTAAGCTCCACTCAACTCTCTCTCTCTCTCTCTCTCTCTCTCTCTCGGGATTTTCTTTAGTGTGTGTGGCTGTATAGGTACACAAACTCACACTCCATTTTATCAAAATTAAAGTAGCATGGTACGTGTTCTCATTTATTCAAAAGTACCTGCAAAAGTAATGATTCATTCTTAAAGAGGCAATTTAACTTTCTTTATCCTGAATCCAAGAGCTACATTTGAACTCCAATATATTGGCAAAATTTTTGATACAAAAGGAAAATTACTTAAAAAGAAGGTTTCTTTAATGTTTTCTTACTTAAATCTAAATTCGAAAAAAAGTGGAAGAATCCACTTGGAAAAATATTTAACCTAATTGTTTGAAGTAGTTATAATTAAACAATATGTACAAATTATTCGTTGAGTGGCTTTTGGTCTTACTACATAAGTATCACATATTATATATGAAATTGATGGCTCAAATCCAACGAATATCCGACATGCATATATACAAATAAAAAAAATACATACACAAAAATATCATAATATCGTGTGTCGTCAATAATTCCAAATTCGACAAAACATTAGCATTTAGTGGATCTCAATAACTTGGGTCATAGTAAACCCGATTTAATCACATTTGCTATATAATTTTAGTAGAGATCTAGAAAAACGAAGTCCGATCCTATATTTAAAGGTTGTTTGAGTAAGATAGTAAATTTTTTAAAACATCTTATATAATGTAAAAGTTTACAAAATGCTAAGAAGTATTTAATAAAATATATAGAAAGAAGCTTATAAATTATTAAAATGAAATGCTAAAATTATATAAGTTTCTTTGAAAAGAAAGTGAAAAATTCAAAATTTGTTTTACGATCAATCTTAACAAATTTTTTTAACTTTAATTACATTAATTACAAAAATTATCATTATTAATATCTTATGGACTTCATAATCTCGTAATATATATGTAAAGATTTCAACAATTTATTCTTAGGATAAGATTTAACATTTTATATTTTTTTTAAAATATGTTATAAAATGTAGAATTTTATAAAATGTTTTAAATAAAGTCATCCAAAGCCACGTTCCAATCACATCTATATTGTAATCTGGTATCAGATTCTCTGTATCCTTGATTTGAAGCAGAGAATCAATCCAATTATTCAAAAGAACTCCAATTTTGAAACCACCAAATTAAGTTCCAAATCAATTAAGAATAAAGAGGTTTGATGAGGTCCAAATACTAAGAACATTCACTATCCTCCAAATTGGAAAAATGAAACATAAAACATAACACATATGTTAAAGGGTCTGTCGTCAAACTTCCTTGTCAAGTCGATCTACATTAGTTAATTCCACAAGGTTAAAGGTCTCTATTAATTGATAAGGACAACACTTGGATTCAAGAGGACTGCGAATAAAGAGCTAACTAAAAATAATTCAAACGAAACAAAATGTACAGCCCTTTGGTGCAATACTGCACTTTTAAAGTATTTGAAAGGGATCATTACAAAAACTATCCCTTACGTTTGGGATAATAATATAAACTATCTATGTGAATTTTGAAATTACAATCACATCTTCTGATATTTGTTGCCGTCTTAAACGAGATCATACCGTTAGTGAAACTAACGGAATTTATTGACATAATTATTGAATTTTTTGAAAATTTTGATTCTACCCTTTAGCTGACTGATCCAGGCTGCTGACTTTTTTATGGAACCAAAATGCCCCTTGCAATATTTTGCATGTGCCATACATGTGGGGGTGTAATTGTAGCATAATAAGCATACTAGGGGGATTAAAATAACAAATTAAAATAATGCTTAATCTTGCTGTTGGAAATATAAATTAGTAATTAATTAATGTAATTAGCATAAGGAGTTAAGTTATTTTAATTAACAAATCATAATTTTTTAAGTTAATTAACTAAAAATATTATTAATTTTTGCTGTATAATTTTACAAGCTAAGATTGCATTCAACCGCTTTGGATAATTTGAACCTTTCATATAACCCCATGTACATTTAGTAATCTAAAGAACCTACAAGCATATCCCCGAAGGAGCAACATAAACATTTCAAGTGCACAAAGCAATGCACCAAAATCAAACAAAACCAAAGTTACACTAAACTTGCATTTACACTTACATCGAATGGGCAAAACATTCAATACATAGATACGTAGAAGAAGCTAAATTAATTTTTTTCAAACTGCACAAAGTATAGTGAGTTAATTCTTCACATGGAAGAGACAAAAATATTAACTATTTTGAATACATAAACAAGAACAATATTCAACCTTCAATAACTCCTCCATCTATTGCACTAGCACCAATAACTCCATGTGTAGCACCACCTATAGCACCAAGGATGGAGCTAGAATTTTTCTCCATGGAGGGCGAAATTCTAAATTACTAAAAATATGATATATTTTTTTTATTTCACATATATACAAAAAAGTAAAATGGGGGCAAAAGGTATATTTTCAATAAGAAGATGGGCAAATTTACAATTTGAGGACGACAAAAGTATAATATTTTAAAATTTTTGATATAAAAATGAAGTTTCAATTTTTTTTGCTGG
>JACGDI010001573.1:632467-655640 GCA_014898725.1 Jacaranda copaia | reverse complement strand
GCGGCCGCCCCTATCAACCCCTTAACTCCGTCTCTGTGTAGCACCCTCATAATAGCCTCCAGCATTATCAAAACCTCCGACTCCACTTGCACTACCAACAATTGACTCCACAAGTCCCCCACTCATGAGTTGCAGGTTTTACTTCTTATATTTTGTACATAGCAAAGTTGTACTCTAGCACATTGTAGGCTCTTGAAACAATCCAAAAATATTTCTTCAACAATACCCTAGAGAATTAAAATTTGAAATTTGAATATATGTGCCTACAACACTTTCTATTGATTAAATGAGGCATCAATTTAGTAATTATTTCCACCAGGCCCCACAGAAAAGTATTACAATTTGTCCCCTAAGTGAATAAAATAATAAAACAAATAAGCTTAAAACAATTTGATATATTGCACAAAAATTATATTCAATTGACATCAAAACTTAAACACTATAATTAGCCCACTGTGTACTAAATATCATTACATAAAGAACCTTAAATATTTTTAAATGAATTAAATATTATATTCAAATGACATCAAACTTTAAAACACTAAAATTAGCCCCCTATGTACTGAAACCTATTAGAAAAAGAACCTTAAAGTATTTCATACATCATTACACAAAACACAGGTCCAACGACATCAAACTTTAAAATACTATAATTACCTCTTGTGAACTCAAAATCATTACGGAAAAAACCCTAAACATTTTCTGACATTATACAAAACTCAAATTCAACAAACAACAAACTATATAATATAATGATTAGCACCATGTGTACTAAAAAAGATAACAAAAAGAATCTTAAATATTTTCCAAAAATAAAGCAGTTTAAAACAGTAGCAGTAGTACCTTATGACTATTTGTCATGAAAGTCCAAGGTATCTCTGGACTAAAGCTTCTAACAAATTCCTTCAAGCATTTGAAAAAAAACCCCTAAGAGTCCTTTACATTTTACCTCCACCACAGAGAATGCTAAAAGATAAAGCCCATTGTTCCCGTCTAACCCAATTACAACTAAGAGCATACCACCAAAAAGCCCTTTCAAATGACACCCACCAAATGACAATAATAATGCTAAAAGAAATAATTTGTACACATTCTATGAAGACTCTAAACAAATAAACCAAAAAAATGAATAATTGGATGGGGTGTTGCTTTTACTATCCATTTCACTCAAACACGACGAAAATGCTGCTTGAAAATCACGAATTCAACGACCACCACGATCAACCTTCATTAAGGTACCAACAAACAAAGATGCCGGTGGGCAATCGAAGGTGGTCGGCTTTCACGCAACGTGCTTTGGCTAAAGCAATGCAGAGAACCAAATGGGTCTTGTCCCTCGTGCGTGCAAAATGACGCTTCTTTTGCCCTTTTTTCTCCTTTTGTTACTTAGAGCGTATTCTTGTCTTTTTCTTTTTTCATATATTTTAAGTTTTTTTTTTAAAAAAAAACAAAAATATTGAAAGGTAGAATGATCTTTTGATGATTTTTGTTATGATATTTTGACAATAGTTTTCTTCAAAAAGTTTTTGTAATTTTACAAATTAGATGAGTAGTTTTCATTATTACCCCAAACCTTATTGAAAGTTTTTGTAATAATCCCTATTTAGAACAATCATATATATATAGAACATTATACTGTCCATTTAGTACGTATCTCTATATATAGTACAGGTGTTCCATGAACAACTTAGGTCAAAATTAGATAATAATCCAAAAATTAATTGTTAAATTTTCAAATTTTCTTTACAAGTGTGATATTGTAACATTTTTACCGAATTTGGACAGCAAATAAAAACAACGTTGGTGCGAATTTCAAGAACAGTCCAGAGACAAATATTTGTTCATAAAAACCAATGGGTTATGGCCCTCAAGTCTGGCTAGCTTGTAAAAGGATCTTTCAGCCCTCTGCAGACTTTTTCCTTTTGGATTATATAGACTAAGATTCCACAAAAGCAAGACGCAAGTTCTTGTCCATCTCTTGGCCAATGAGAAACTTAAAAGTACGCAAATCACTTCACAAATATGTACCTGTCCTACTCTACTAACATGTCTCTGTCGTACAACTCCAACTCCGAACCTAAATTAGTAGAAAAGATCAAAAAAACTAAAGTTAACTACATATATATTGTGAAAAATACATATAATATCCTAATCTTTTTCCTGATAAATATCCTCAAAAATTCAAAAAGAAATTCAGGTCAGATGCTATTACCATACCGACAACTTTGGTCTGCAAAATATATATGCAGAACCGCATGATGGTGAAAATTGCTCAACAGCTAGAAAATGTTTTGTTTACTATATATGTTTACAGTATTGCCAATTTTATCTCTTTTTTATAGTTGAGAAAAAAAAAGGGTATTGAGAAAGGACTTTATATTGGAAATTATGTACTGGCACGTACTATTACATATGTATAGCGGTATAGTAAATGAAGTCCTAAAAAAAATGTAGATATAAATTAAAAGAACTCAATTAATTAAATAATAAATAAAATAAAAAGTCAAAAAGCTCACTTAATAAAGTCCACAAAGATGGGCATCAGAAGGCTGAATTGAAGCCCACTGATGAATTAATCACTAAATACTAACTCCCAAAATCAAGTGGAATGCAAAAATTTATTTATGCGAAATATTTTGAACTAGAAAAATCTAATTAAAATTCACTAATTTTCAAAAAAAAACAAAATTTTATTTCCAAGTAGCATTATATAGCGACCAAAATTTGCAAATACATCAATAGATTGTTAACAAACAACACCTAGTTTGATCTATATGATGTCTCAATATTCTGAAAAATACGAAATTTTAATTCAAGTTGCATTAGAAATTTAAATATATGTATATTAATTTAGTAATGTAGTCGATAGTCTCTCCGGCCAGAAAAAAAATAAAAGGCTTTTTTTGTATTACTGTTGTCAGAAAATTATTTGCTGTGGAATCCTGTCAAGAGCTAGCTTTACAGAGGTGGAGGACCATTTGGCCTTGACACACACACACACACACACACACATATATATATGCTTTAATTTAATACTTCACCAATTTTGTAGCTTTTGTAAGCCATAAAAGATTCACCCCATGACATGTAAACTTAATGCTGAAGTAGAATGTAGCTAAAGCAATTAATAATTTTGGAGATTCAGAGAATACAGGGGCCGGGGCATGATTGTCATGTGCCACCCTTAACTTAAATGTTCAAGAGGACTTGTAGTGAACCATATTATACTTGTGATAAAATAAGGTATATATGCATACACACACACACACATATATATGATTACGTACAACTTTGTATACTATAAAAGTGCTCTGCATTTAGGTTTCTGATTTCTTTAAAGGGTAGATGAGATATTCAGAGTAAATAAATTACATCTTAAGTTCAAATCGAAATTATTGTCTGGAAAGTGGACCGAGTGGCTGTGGGCGTGACTTAAGGATAGATGAGTTCCCATCTTGATCTTTTTGTGAGAAGAGAGTGGCCCTGACTGAGAGTGTACCGAAACACAAGTAAAAAGTATAGATACGCTTGTTAAATGTTGGTTCCACACCACGTATAAGCACCCAATCTAAATCCTTAAGACATTTAAGTGGAATGGTCCTAAATCATATAAACCACTTTGAAAACCTTTGCGGCATCTGCTGACCACGGGATAATATCTGTTCATGCATAAAATTTGGGGTTTAAATTCAGATGAATCATAAGTGTCCCCATGTATTAAAAATTAAAATTAGCGCACCTTTGAATTATAAGTACAACATATATATAGTTTTAGTGCACTAAATCAATGGAATACTCTCAATTCTAGGGACTTGATAGCAGGGCTCTTAAAATATATTTTTCCGTAAAAAAGAAAAAGAAGAGGAAAAAGAAAAGAAAAATGAAGTAATACTAATAGCAATGAAGAAAGGAGGAAGTAAAAAAAAATGCAAGTGGTCCAAAAGTGGGAGTGAAAAATTAAAGAAAGTGGAAATGTTTGGGTTTCACTTTTGGGGCAGGGGTTGGGCCTTTTTCCTGCATAGTGCAAAGTCAGGGAAAGACAACAGCAACAGCACGCAGTTGTATTCTTCTTGTAATAAACTCACACACAAACACACGCAGAGAGAGAGAGAGAGAGAGAGAGAGAGAGAGAGAGAGAGTATAGTTTGCTTATGCAATGGTCTCTTCATAAATGGAAAGATGGGTGTGCCACTGATTATGATGCAGCTGTTGTGGTGTGGGGGGAAAACTGAAAAAAGAGAGTGAGTGAAATTTTTGAAATGAATGGAGTTTGTTTGTGTCTGTGTGTTGAGAGGGACGACTCCCGCATCAACCATTACAACTGTGGCACTGAAAAACATGGTGTCTTTCATTAACATTTATATGGGTGCAGGACTGCACAGGAAAAGGACTCTCATTTTCTGACCTAGCTATTTTAACATTATTATATATATATATAAATGCCTCCTACGTGTATACACACACACACACAAACACGCTCTCTCTATAGATATATGTATGTACATACACACACAAACACACTTATATATATACTTGTCAAGCAATAATTTTATGGCAGTCGCGTTCTTTAATGCCTGGTCTGGGACTGGGACTCGGGACGGGGGTCACCTCCGTTTCTCTGACCACCTCAGCCAACAAAGATCTTCTAATAGTCCAAACAGAAAATCTAACACTACCAAAAGTTGCATGAGTAGGCTGCACCAGATAATGCATTCAAACACCTCTCAGTCTCAGTCTCCCCCATCCATTTATGCTTAATAACTCTCTCACTCTCTCATATTATATTTCACAAGAAGGAAAAAGAACTTGGAATTAGTTATGATGACATCCCTGGAGCTAGCTAGCTACTAGGAATTATATAGAACTGCATTTTTGTTTAATTATAGGTTGTAATATCATATGTAACTATAATACGTGTCAATATTAGTTAATTATTAATTACCATGTGCGTTGCTCCCTTTTTCGGTTAATTTCAACCTCCCCATGCCAAATGATCCTGATCTTCTCCATTTGAAACCAAAAATAACCTGGAAGAACAATTACATTCCGTAAAAGAAAATATTCTTACACATATTGTTAAATAAAGGTGATGAGTTGCTTGCCATTAATGCGAATCTGATGAATACCAAGAAACCTTACGTCTTTTTTCCACAGAAATAGACAGCTAAGAGAAAAGGAAAAAAGAAACCCTCAAATAAACATTATTGTTCCTGAAAAAGCTTCCTGAAAAGAGTACACCACGGTAGCTACCCCCAAAACCTAATGGAATAAATGAACAAATCTGATTAAATTAAATGCCAACTCTTCCAATACATGATTCAACCAACACTCCACTAATTTAACTTCTTCCATTACATGATGATATATGTCTACAGAATAAAACTGGAAAACACAAAACAAGAAAATATATAGGAATTAACTTTAATATATATTATAATTAACCAGCTTGCTTGAGAATCATCTTAATTACTTTTGATCACTTTTCCTGACTTCCCATTCTCTCAATGCTGCTGATATGTAACTCAACCCGAGTGAATTCTCACGGGAAGAAGAAGTTTCTGCAAATGTTGGCCACAAAGCAGCATCTTGCTGGAACTTTTGCCTGCAAGAATGGCAGGTGATTTGGAAAATCGTGGAGTTCATTTGTCTCGTGGCCTGCTCTTTCAGCGCTTGAGCCTTTTCCAGCTCCGCCTGCGCCTGCTGACGGATTCTCTTTGCGTTGGCAAATTCCTGCTCCGCCAGCTCAATCTGCCGCTTCGCCTGCTGCCGTGCCTCCTCGGCGTAAGCTTTCTCCGCCATGGCTATCCTCAACTGCTCCTGAGCCTGTTCTTTCAGTGCCACAGCTGGGCCACCCACCGCCGAGCTTCGTTTCTCGCTGGTGCTGCTGCTCCCCCTCGGCGAGCATCTGTTCACCGCGGTTCTGCAGTTATCCGCCTCGGTTTTCTCTCCGATTTCCGACGACCCGATGGAGAGCTGCAGCTGAGTAGAATGATCCTCGTCGAGTTTTGTGGAGTTACCCCCCGAGATGTTAATCCCACTGCTGCTGGCTTTGGTGAGAAGCTGGAGTTCAAGATTCGGTGGCCGGGGGTTGTTCTTCGGGGTGGCAGCTCCGCTGGCATCGGCCATATTGCTCAAGAAGATGGGATGATCAATTGGCTTCGGCGCCAAAGAACGAGTGGCGGCACCAGCCCACGGCGCAACGCTGAGATTGGTGTCGCTGGAGGGGCTGGGACTCGACGCAGTTCGTGATAAGCAAGCCGGTAGCGGCTGTAGAGGGTGACTTTCTGATCGAAGCCGCCCCATACTGCAAGCATCCTGATGCTCAATGAAACTCTCCACCCTACAAAAACCAAGAATTTAATGAAGCATCATAATGTCTCACAAAATGTGGATATGCTATGGCTAGCTCGAACAAATTCCAAACAGTGTAATAATTGATGATGATCATAAAACAATGGTTGTAATGATTCAAACAGTGGAAAAGTTGGACAAAGGACAATTTTGAACAGCATATGATGTTTGAAGGACCGTTGTTCTCATTCATGAGGATGGGGTACTAGAAACAAGAAGAAAAGTTTTCATATCATTAGTATCTTGACCTTGAAACAAGCACAGGTATTTTCCAAGAAACTAAGAAGAAGTAAAAATTAATTAGAAACAAACAAATCCTAAGATGTACTTTACAGTAGTATATATGTTTGGGTACATGTATGAAATAAATTAATTAATTATTAGAAGCATTGTTGGACGGTGGGGTTTGCGTTGTGCAGTTGTACGATATACTAAACAATTGCAGGAACAGCAGCATCTTAATCACAAAATTATTAATTTAAACATTGTTTGGGAGTAGAGTCAAACAGATTTAAACACTAAAAAAGTATATCAATAGGCTGCTTCCATGCATAAATTTATATCTGAGTTGGGACATGAGAAAGCCATTCAAATTTTAAAACGAATAACCCCCAAAAAAACCTTGATCTTTGGAAAACAAGGTTTAACTGTCGTTTGAACTGCTCCTAAAATAAAGTATTAATTAGAGGCACTGACATCAGTCAAGAAAAATAAAAAAACCTAGTCTATTAAGATATTTTTGCCCGCATATTTCTTGGACTGCTTGAGAAAATGATTTGACACACAGTCTTCTGATACACACACACAAACATTCAATAAAAGAAAGCAGCAGCTCTCGGCAAGACAATTATGCCAAAGCGGAACTACATCTACTACAACTACCAAACATTCTTGCACTGAATACAATAAAAATCTTAATGTGATGTAAGACACGATTTCTGATTTCCTTCTGCAAGAATTTCATATACTAATACTGGAATATTAACTCTGTGGATACTGCTCTTTACAAGATTATTTATTTATATTTAGTTAATCAAGATTTTAAAGAAGAAAAAAAACCTGGAGAAGACACGGCCACAATCACAAGAATGCCCCCGAGTCCCACAAGTTTTGAGATGGGCTTTGTAATCCGACTGAACTGCGTATCCTTTTGAGCATTTCTCGCAAACCCATTGTTTCTGATTGCTGTGTTTCCGCCTGAAATGTTTCTTGATCCCCACAAGATCGCCGAGCGCGTGGCAGGGATCGTGGTGGAGGCAGCTCGGCTCCGGGCACACGAAAACACGCTTTCTAGCTATTGGAGTCTCACGCTTTAGCAACTTCCACGGCACCTTGTGCCTCCGCCTGTGCATCTGCAGATTCTGGTCGCGCTGGAACCCCTGGTTGCAGATCTCACACACGTATCGATCCGATTCCAGAAGGGTTTTTGGAGATAGAGACACGACTTCTGCATCTGGATCTAGACCAGCAAAAAGTTGACAAAATTAATTATTTTCCAGAAACATAAATTTGAAACTAATTCATATTAATTCAGTTCACACACACATACACACACACATGTGTGTGTGTGGTGTCAGTGTGTGTTATACCTGGAGTTCCGGCGGGCCGTCTCTTTCTTTTGCTGCTGTTTCCATTTTCCGTAGAAGAGAAGGGCTCCAAAGAAGGAGAAGGGTTATTAATGTTGTTCAACATTAATTTCTTGTGAGTTGATGATAAGCTTATAATAAGCTGTTTCTACAAATAATTCACCGAATTTATCAAGAACTGGGAAAAACAATCTTCGGCCAAACGAGCTTGATGAACTTCTTCATATCTCATAAATTGATTGAGGTACTTCTAGGATGAGGATGGGACTACAGAATATACAGCTACAACCATGGGGAAAAACAAAAATATATTGGGGAAAAGCCTCTTTCTTTCGGTAAGATAATCAGCTTTCTTTCAGCTTTAAACTTTAGCCCCCGCTTTTTTTTTTTTTTTTAAATTTTCTCGAAGGCAGAGAAAAAAAAGGAAAAAAAAATAGCTTAACTTTCTATGTTCTTTCTTTCTTTGTTAACCCTCACCTTCCTGAGGTATAGTTATGAAGTCACCCTTAATAAACTTCTTCAAAAGGAGGAGAGAGAGAGGGGGTGGGGGGTGGACGGGTCTTGACCCAATGAGAGTGTATGGTTCCAAGTTGATACCAGAAAGAAGCAAATGGACCGAGGAAAATGATCCGCCACAAAGGAACAAAAGCAAACTCATTATGATTTCATGGACACAGTAAATATTTTTGCATGCAATAAAATAAATACTGCATATATACGTACACGTTATGGGCTCTAACTTTAGTCACTTTCATATATACTGCGCCATTCTGTCTATATATACACACTCAAATATATATTTATATCTAAATGCTGTAGCTCGTCTTTCTTACTGAGGCTCATGCGAAATGACATATTCACCCCTCTCGAATTGCTCGTGCGACACCAACATTCCTATTACCTAGCTAATTAATGTCTAGGGAATATTTGATTTTTTTTTAAATAACATTTGGAAATTAATTTTAAAATTAAATTTTTAAGAAGTTTAAAAAAAAAAA
This sequence comes from Jacaranda copaia, assembly GCA_014898725.1. Lineage (NCBI taxonomy): Eukaryota > Viridiplantae > Streptophyta > Magnoliopsida > Lamiales > Bignoniaceae > Jacaranda > Jacaranda copaia. The sequence goes on along the minus strand of JACGDI010001573.1, from coordinate 646,705 downwards.
CGTATAAAAAATATTCTGTTATGTTTTCACAAGGAAATATTTCTTCTTGTAATTCTTTTCTTGTGAAATTAGTCGTGCAACATATATCAAACTGTAATTATTGTAGCAGTACACAATATTTAAACAATTATAATCATCATTGAAATACACAAACATATATATAGTATTCCTACAATTAGAAAGTTAGTGATAAATTTTGTAAAGTGTTTCCTTAAAAATTAAAGAATGTATATATTTCATCTGAAATATTTGGTTTCAATTTTTTAAAAATGAAAATATTGCTGAAAATTTAAACCAAACAAATTGTTTATAATCTTTCTATTTTTTCTCTTTTTCCTTATTTATTTTTTAGGCTGAATGCAATCAACCTTGATACTAGCTCAAATTTGATTGATTAATTTTTATGTGTTAGAAAATCCACATTTGTTTGGTTTACAGCGAAACCAATGTGATTTAAGGTTTTCTGATGAGGATAACTAATGTCTTATGTCACTTATCTAGTTCATTTTGATAATTGGATACATATTAAGAATTGATATATATATATATATATATTGACCATCGTATGACTAAAACTTTTAAAGAGAAAGAGGTTTATGTTAATTACGAGATAAAAATGTTTTGAAAATACAGAATAATACAAATTATTTACGTATGATTAATAAAAATCAATTTCGTGGGATATATCACAAATGTAGCAGAAAAGTTGAAAATTTTCAGTAGTAATTTATGCAATTTTTTAATTATATATCCTGTCTATTTTGGCCTAATTTTGAAAAAACTTCAATTGATTTTGCACTTCAATTATTTTTGTCGCCTCAAATTTTAATCAATATGATCATAAAATTATTGAAATATGACTGCACTTATCCGATTCTACAGACAAAGAACAAAAGAAAAGAAAATGAAATGAGGGAATCTCTTAAAAATGACGGTTGCTTTGGTCGTCCTGAAGATATATATATATAGGACATTTACATTAGCCAAAGAGGAGAAAGGGTTTTGGGGAGATCAACCAAATACTATAAGACATTATGAAATTATTGGCGTCAAGTTTGCATATATGTTATTCAATACAACCATCAAGCTTTTCCTTTTCTAATTTTTACCCTTTTGTAGAAATTTATGCACATATGAACGCTGTCATATCTAAATTGAAAATTTACATATACGCATCTGTTAGCGAATTGGGTCAAATTTTTGAATATATATATATATATATATATAATCCAACAATAGTATGATTTAAGCTAAATAGGAATTTCGAGAAATTTTCATCTTCGATACAAAAATTGAAAGTAAGAAAAATATACTGAGTAGTTTTATTTTTTTACCAATGAATACAATAGAAGTTATTTGCATGAAATTGGAATGGAAAGTCTGATTCCCTGCTATATATGCTATGCACTTATAGTAGTCTCCTAGGGTGATGTACGTACCTGTTACAACAAATACATATATATTTTAAGCAACTAAATATGTGAATAATTTTTTAGGTTTGCAGCACATATTTGGTGGATAATTCTTCTCCCCAAAAACGCTCTCTCATTATCCATAAAAATTATTCTTTCTACGCCCTTCTGGAAATATAACAAAATTTTACTTTAGAGGCTTAAAATGTGTAAATTTGTGAAGTAATCATCTATAGAGGCGAATAAAAATTGCTTAGAATTTGTTTATAGCGAAGGGATTCTCTGAAATTCATCCACAATAAATAGAGCACTACCTAAAATTCATAAAAAGTCAAATGTTAGTAGGTAAATTTATTTCAAGTAGTGACCGAAAGCCTTTCATCGTATCGTACCAAACAATATTAATCCACCCAACTTGATTTGAATATATATATATATATATATATCTTTTCCAACATATAAATTCTTAATTAATCTCCATTATTACAAAGACCCTTAAATAAAAATGATGATTCAATAGAAGTTAATAAGGTGATATAAGTCCGTGTAAAAATGAAGTGCATGTCTCGATTAAAATAAACAAAGAATTAAATTTAGGCTGGACAAGAGCTAGCATCAATGTAACAGTGGCAGGCAACAAAAACATTGTCTCATGCAAATGACGTTTGGTGATGGGTTGGCTGTTCAAACTGGGCCCTAATTGCCCAATTCATTTTCGTCCCATTCCATTATTAAGCCTCTGAAGCATGTACCAAAATGCAAAATATATATATACCCCAAAACATTAACATCCTTTTTTTAAGGGGGAAAACAATCTCCCTTTTTCTTATGTTTTCAAAAAGTTTTCTTATCTTTTCAAAATTGGTGGCAATCATGCACTTCACACAAGCTTGGAGTTTATAAATAAATATATGTGGGGAAAAAAGAACAACGTTTCTGTATTTCTTTCTCAATTTTCTGACAACCAATTACTTAAACAGTAGTGGCAGAGTTATCTGGTGTGTTCTGGATATATTTCGGATTTGGACAAGATTTGAAGGCATGATATTTGTTTTTGGCTTCGCCAAATTCAGAAATTTATATTTGTTCACGTAGTATTTTTATTCTCTTTTGAACAAATAATTAATTATTCGTTGCATCCAGAGAAGATGTTAAAAATTAATTTAATGAAGACCATTTAAAAACTCGCGAAGTATATTTAAGAACAAGGTTTTCAAACCACAAAGATGATGAACGAGATGAAGAATACTAATGGTAGCCGCTTTGTGTGAAAATAAGTTGAGTTTCACAATGAAATTTAGATATCTACAAAGCAGCAGTTAAGCAAAAATGACAAGTCTATGACAGAAGAAGTGTAACTTTCACAATGGATTGATCCCTATTAGACCAAAAAGATTTTATCTATTAAAGCATATTTCAATGTAATGAAGCTCTATCTCGTCAACAACTTACTCTACAGTACATACTCAAAGAGTTGATAAATCAAGTGATCTCAACAGTGACGAAGATGTACAGGTCAATTAACTTTCTTCTCCAAAATTTCAATTGCTCTTTAATAAGAACGTAAACTATCAATAATATTTCTTGATACGAATATAAACTATCAACATATTAAATGAAGACTCATTTATATGAGTATAAACTATCTGATAAATTCAAAGCAAGACTCCTTAATATGAATATAAACTATTTAAAATTTTCAAATGAATACTCCTTGCTATGAGTATTTTATAAACTATCAAATACATTCAATAGAAACTCCTTAATGCAAGTATAAACTATCTCACACGTTTAAATTTAAGACTCATTCATACGAGTGCAAATTATTTATAAATTTAAATGAAGACTCTTTGATATGAGTATAAACTATTTATGAAAATTCAAATCTAAATCAAAGAACTCATTGATATGAATTTAAACTATCTATACGTTCCAAATCAATTCAAGTAAATTATGGCTTAATTCTTTGAATGAATTATTTTGAGACTCATTCATTCCCCATGTATCAAGACAAATGCAAGTGAACAAGTCTCTAATGGAGCAGCGCCCCAGAGCTAGAGGCGTGTGCCTCCAATCAAGGCACCACCACTCTCAGTCATGTTTCTAAATTTACTCAGAGAAATCTAAACACATTGAAGGAAAAGAGTTCTTTATCAACATTGGTTGTTAGTGTTTTACACATACACAAAACTATTACACTCAAAAAGAATGCTTTTAAAGCATACTATAATACAAGAAAACCTCAAAAGTTCCAACGCTATCTATTTACATCAGACAAATTATATACAACATGTATTGTCGAGACTACTTCCTCACGGCTCCTACGGGTCCTTCTTTAGAAAAAGAATAGAATGAAATATTATAGAATTATAAGTTTAAATGACTTAGTGAGCTAATAATAAAAGAGGATCCCAGTGCACAACACAATAACCATCAAACGCTAAATTTATAAGTGATGATCAAAATGTCCATAAGGATGCAAGATACATTTCTAGCATAGGGAAATACATCTGGCTGAAAAATTAACCAATTATAATTTAGCAAACACTTTCACTATTAAGTTGTTGGTAGTTCTCCTACTTTGTCACTCCACTTTCAAAAACATAAAAATCTTTATTCCTCCAAGTTTCGAGTGATATTGACTTGGACAATCAATCAATCATTAGGCATGTCTAGCTGCATGCCTTACCCCACTCATAGACTACTTTCTCCAATTGGCTATGAGATAGGGTTATATGTACAACTTATAGGGGTATCAGCTAAAAAACTAGTCACCGTTGGTTCATTCCACCAAATCGTCTTTCATAGTCAATCCTAGGGCCCACCCCCAAGGGTATTAAGCACTTTTATGATTATCATGCAGCATGTCCAACAACATTTCAATTAACACATCAATTCGCCATGATAAATAAGTAATTAATAAATCAACATCAAGTTTGTTCCAAGCTAGGCATGGAGATGATAGAAAAATATCTTTCGAAATGCATTTTGTAATTTTCACACAAAATTGCCAAATTTCAAGTAAAATAATATAAACTATAATCGAACAAAAATAGTGACTAGTGTAAGGGGCGATGTGTGGAGAATTTCAAAAGACAGTTTATTTTTGCAAAACTTATGTAAACATGATACTTGATTCATGGATGTAACAACTCAAAATGGGTAATAAATTCAAATAAGAATAGGTCAAGAACCATAGACAAAGAAGAAAAAAAGTCCAAATAGATTGCCAAGAGAAAGACAAAGATAGAAGGTCAATATTGTATAGATGATCGCTAATTTCTAGCAAAGAAAAGGTCAAACAAAATTGATATATTTACTAATATATATACATAAGATAAGAAGTCACATTAAGTAAGATTAAGAATTTGGATAATAACGGGTCAAGAGTTTCAGGCAAGAAGAACAATTCAGATAGACTGTTAGATTCAACACACAAACCAAAAAGTAGCACGAAGTAAACACTCAATAATTATCGAATCTCAACACCAACAAGAACAAGCAATAAACAATGAGGATATATATGAGTATGTATGTTCTTTTTCCATCGAAGAAAATTAATATAAACTCACCGATAACTCTTGTGCTTTAACAACCTCTTATGTACTAGAAATGTCCATGTCCTTCTCACCTGACGTCATTATACGTGATATAAGAAAACTAATTCTAATAGCATTATATTTTGTACATTAATTTACATCGCATTTAGTATTTTATAAATATTTTTGTATTTTACATTTACAAGTAGTTGACCAAGCAAGGACACAACAACCTCTTAATGGGCTGTGAGTAACATTACTATAGCTTCTGGCATTAATACAATTAATTCATTCAAATCCACCAATTAAGTCTCTAACTTAATTACTATCATACGTTTATAATTTTAACCTTTTCAATGGTACAAATTTAGTTCAACTATTTTAACTAAGTCCATACCCAACCAAAGTTAACATTAGATTTTATAATTAAAGTTTTACCAATAGGATTAGTCCTTCTAAATTAAATTCCAATCCAATCTCAAATTAATTTAGGTTTCAATTTAATCAATTCAAGGTAAATGAATGGATTGAAATTGAAATTTATCCAATTGGACTTGGTTTGAGTCCGATTTGAGGTTCGATTCTAGTCCCAATAAGTCTGAAATGAAATTTGTAGCATTCTGTATCAAGGTCATCAGAGCAACGCCATTCGCTATCAGATCTCAAACTAACCTACCAGAAGATGCACCTTGATGAGCCCAACCAAACCTCTCTATCAATTTCCCCTTTCATTCTCTCCTTGTCGGTGAATTAAGTTTAGAACTACCCTCACGCCACCTTGCACTGTTGCGCCTTCTCACCATCAATTTTTTCTCCTCCGACTACCAAACTCCAAATTGAACCTACCATTATGCTCCACGGGTCAATCCTAACACAACCCACCTACCAATTTCCCATTTTGGCTACAAAAACCCAACAACTCGTCACCATTGTTCGCCTTTACTGTCAACCACTAGTTTACCCCATTTTCTTCAGTTGTTTTGGAAAGTTTTTGATATAGGAATGATTACTGCAAGATAAGGAAGGTTCCTATTGGTTCACATTTTGATTTTAAGGTGAAATGATGAAGAATCGAGCTTGGGATGGTCTGGGTATGGTTTTGAGAATTAGATAAAATTTGGTCCTTCATGTATAAATATGAACCAACTTTCGCCTAATTGCAATCGAACCCTAAAACTTTTCACGACTTTCAAAGGAGCCTTTCAACTATTAATCGCCTTACGTTTTGACCCCTGCTTTCAATTAAGCCCCTCAATTTCTGTTTGTCACACATTGGCCCTCCTAAATTCTGAAATCTTGGCAATTAGGTCCAGTTTAGTTAATTTTCTAGTCCTTTTAGTTTCTTAATTCATAGTAGAGCCTCCATTTGTTTTAAATTTTCTTCAATCAAGGCCTAACCTATTTTTTTATTATTTTGTGTTCCCTAAATATTTTAGTTAGTCTAGTTCCTTTAAATCTTAATTTTAAATTTATAACTTCAATTTTTTTTTCTTCTCACATTTATATTTTATGGTTCGGGGTGTTACAAAAGGGCATCTATATACATGAAAATTATATTGGCTAACTTATCATTCTATATTTCTTTTTTAGAATCAAAATTGAATTTCAAGATAAAATATTCAATTGATTGATAAATTGAATATTGTCATATATGAAATTGATGTATGTGAGGCAATCAAATCATATATTGCAAAATCAAGAATGGAGATTTTTGATAATCCAAATCTCATCTCATGATTAAGGTCAAATATTAATGAAATCATAGAATGCCAATCAAATCGTGCTACTTCATCAAATAATTATGATGAGATCTTGAGATGTGCAAGGATAGATATGATACTAATATTAATGACAATACAATTCCACTTCAAAGCAAGAGATGCATTAGAGGAGGTTCTTCAATTTTGTCAATCAAAGTCAAGAAGATCCATGATCTTCAATGCGTACATCAAGACATTCATCACAAAGATCATAAAATTGCAACATTTGATTTGGACTGTGATGAGGAACCCTCAAATTTAATATTATTAAAGAACAAAATCAACTCTAGGAGAAATCAAAATATTGGCTTTTGCTTTCAGAACTTCAAATTTAAAGCTATCATTTTGAAAAGAAGAATTAGAGGATTAAATTACATATTCTATACAAATTTTATAAATTCAATAAATCTCAAATTGTACACTTTTTCTTGTATTATAATTGATGTTAATTCATGGATATGGAATTTATGTTACATATTTCTAGCACATTTCTTCTCAAATCAAGTTTGAAGTTCAAATAGAGAGGGAGGACGATCACTCCAATTCACAAATATAAAATTTCTTAAGTCAAGTTGTGAAGCAACTACTCCGACACACAAGCATGAGGGAGCAAGAGAGATGGCAATTCCACATTTCCAATTAAATATCCACTAACATGGGGACAAACAAAAACCAAGATCCATGGAAAAAGAGAGAGATTGAATTCAAAACTCAAGATCTTCTACAGGCTCAAAATGTGAGACTACAATAGTCATAGTAATTCAAACCACTTCATTGGAAGAATAAGTTACAAATTTGACGAAGGCCATTGAGATACTTAAGAAGTATTTTAAGAGCAAAGCCCTCAAATCATAACGTTGGTGGACAAGATGGAGAAAGTTGATGGTAATCGCATTACAAGAAAATAAGTTGAGGTTCATAATGAAGCTAAGATATCTAAAAAGCAATAGTTAAGCAAAAATATGAAGTCTACAACTAAAGAACCATAAATTTCATCTGATCAATTGATTCTTATTGACTAATTGAAGGAGTTTATCATATGGATTATCAAAAGAAGTTCAATAGAAGCTCGGCCGCATCAATGATTTACTTCAAGCCATACACTTAAAGAACTGATAACTCAAGTTATGCCAATAATGACAAAGATGTTGGGGCCATTAATTTTCATCTTCAAATTCCAAATGCTCCTTGATGAGAGCCTAAATTATTAAAATACTCCTTTGTATGAATATAAACTATCAACATGTTCAAGAAAATTGAAATAAAAAACTCCTTGTTAAGAGTATAAAAGGTCTAGAAATGAAGACAAATGAGGTACTCCTTGACAAAAATATAAAAGGTCTACAAATAAATTTCAAATGGAGACTCCTTGGTATGAGTATAAACTATCCGACAGATTCAAATAAAAACTTTTTGATTTGTATATAGAATATCTAAAAGTTTCAATGAAAACTCCTTATTATGATTATAAATTATCTCAAAAATTTAAATGACACTCTTTAATATAAGTATAAACTATTTGATAAATTCAAACAAAGATTCAATAATATGAGTATAAACCATCTATGAAAATTCAAATTCAAATTGAAAAATTCCGTGGTATGAGTTCAAACTATCTATATGTTCCAAATAAGTTCAAATAAACTATGGCTTGATTCTTTGATGAATTATATTGAGACTCATTACTCCCCATTCATCAAGACAAATACAAGTGAACAAGTCTCTAAGCAGCATTTGTACGCATAAAACTTTTGTTGGCTAATTCAATAGTTTTATATTTAATTTTGGAATCAAAATTGAATTTCAAAATAAATATTCAATTGGTGGAAAAATCAAATATTGACATATTTAAAATTAAGGCGTGTGAAGGAATCAAATCATATCTTTCAAAACAAGGGAAAAAAAAAGAATTCAATCATGGAAGAGTATCAAATCGTGCTACTTTATCAAATAATTATAGAAAGAGCTCATACCCTACGAGTATAAATAGGAGTGCTTTTCAAGAAGCCAAGATACTGACAGCAATATAATTCCACATTAAAACAAGAGAGTGTTGGAAGAGGTTCTCTAATTCTTTCAATCAAATTCAAGAAGATCCATGACCTTCAATGCCTGCATCAAGATGTTCATGTGAAGCTCATCAAAATGTAACATTTAATTTAAGATTGTGATGCAAAGCTTTCGAATTAATATTGTAAAAGAATAAGGTCAACTTCGGAGGAGACCAAAGTGCTAGGCTTCACCTTCTGAAGTTTAATGCCATCATTTTGAATAGAAAAAATAGAGGACTAAATTAGAGAGTACATTCATAATTCATAAATTCAATAAATTTCAAATTGTATAATTTATCTTATCTTGTGATTTAATTTCTATTTTATAGAAACAAAATTTGTGTTACAAATATAAGAGCTTATTGCATCTTTAAATTGAGCAAAACACTCTCTTAATATCTTGATGTATAATGTATGATGTGCATCCTGTGCTAATGAGCTTTTATCCAGTCAAAACTAAGGCTTCAAGATTGTATAAGTGTGAGATTTTAGATTTAAGTATTACCTATTTTGTGAATATTTATCTCATTTCATAGTAATATAAATATTATTATATCATTTTTATTATAATGAACTAATTATTTTTTCTAAAAGTAAATGCCCCGACATGTGAATTCAGTCTCTTAATAGTTTTCTTAATGAAATTTATTATATGGCTAGTATTTGTTTTTAAATGGTTCTTGATATCTATATAATTACATACAACACAATTTAGTTAAATATTGAATTTTTAGGGTTTTAAATTTTTAAATAAATTAAAAATTCCCATTAATTGTTAATTGTTTATATTTATGCAAAAAATTTAAGATTTATTTAGATACAGTAGCAGTTTAATTCAAATTCAAATATTTTTTTTATTAATTTACTAAGTAGATTATTAACAACTGGTAAGATCTTTTTAATAGTTAACATAAAGTCATTATATCTTCATTACCAACTTTTCTCAATCAAATTTAATTTTATGACCAATTAAAAGAGGCTGTAACAAAGTATATTTAGGAACTAACATGTGCCCGGTGTGACGCACCAAAAAGAATTTTAACATTAAAATAATTTATTTTATTTCAGGTGATTAAAAATGAATCATAATTATTTTTATTATTTAAAGAAACAAAATATATTACTAATCAAATAAAATAATATAAATATTTCAATTTAAAAGTATTATGTTTGAAGATAATTTGTACTTAAATAAGTTGCTAAGTATGAAGAATTGCTAACTTTAAGTTTATAAATTACATAAAAAGTTTTGAAATGAAAAAATTTAAAAAAATAAATGAAAGAATTAAGAAAATAAAAGTAGAGCAGAATATTTAACTGAATACACTTTTTTAAATTAAATGTATATTTATACATATATATTTTAATATGTTAAGTAAGCAAATATTTTTTTTAAAATATCAAAGTTTTTGTATATGATTTTTTAATGATGTGAAAGTTATAGTTACAATTTTCATGACATTTGAGACTTTTAAATGTTAAATATTTCTTGTTAGAGTAATATGAAAACCTCACATCAGGATATTGTTTGTTAACTAATTCTTTACGTAGCTTATAACATGTAATTTTTATAAATTAAAATATCTCTTAATATTCTATATAACTATGATAAGTAAAATTCATTTATTTATTTTTAATATACATAGTTATTTTATTAATTTTAAAATTATCGAAAAACACATATTTTGTACATGAATAAAATAATAAGTAAATTTTTATTATTCAATTCAAGACAAAATATCACTCTCACATATATATGTTTCGTTTATAAATATATAAAATGTATAAATAATTAAATGGATACTTACTTTAAGTCAAACGTTTTTGATCTAATATCATTAATCCATGTAAAATTATTTTTTATGAATTATTATAAGCAAAAATATTAAAATAAAGTAGGCAATATAATTATAAAATTATTTAACTAAATATATTGAAAAATATAAAAATTGATATTATTTGTGTCTAAGTAGTCATTTATCAAACTTTTGAAAATTTGCAATTATGTGAACTATATATATGTCCCATGTAAAAGAACTTATTTCAAATAATTGAAAATGAGTTCTCCATTATATTGCTAAAAAAACTAAAATAATTTAAATTAATAATATAAAAATAGGGCTCAAAGTTTATATTTGTTGCAAGAAGTAACATTTTATATTTGAAATATTCTTCAAATTAATAATTTGTTATATTCTATATATATAGTTTTACCTAAAAATATTTTACATATCTAAAAAATATGGTTGTAAAAATAATTAAATTTTAAAGATTTTGATAAATTGAGTTCTTACATATTAGTTAATTTATAATTATTCATTTCAAACTTCTAACTCTTTAATAAAGATTATGAAATATTATTAAATATATTTTGAATTTCGAATGAAAGAATACAATTATATCGGTTAGAGATAATAATCAACAAGTAATGAAAATATTTTAATTGAATTAAAATGCTCAAAATTCCAAAAGCTTGCTATTAGGCAAAAATTGTACAATTAGAATCAAAATTGCTTAACTATGAGTCCCACACCCTTGTGTTATATATATATATATATATATATATATATAATAGTATAGTTAGATATCAAATTCTATTAGAAACATATCAGTTATTTAATGAATATTCCGATATTTATTTTGTCAACATATAAAATATAGTGAAGTGTAAAATTATAGTACTTCAACCAATAAAATAGCATCTTGCACGAGATATGGAATCTTATTGAATGGAACATTTAATATTATATCTTTAATATTACGTATATTAATGAGATAATATTAAAAATTTTGAAGTAGTTAAAATTCTCTTACTTGATACACCCATAGAAAGGAGTCATGAGATTTCTGAGTTTTAAGAGCTTTCCTCAAGACTTCCAGATTTTGTAGCTGGAAGAAGGGAATTATTAAGGCCGCTCTTGCTGGTGAGATAAAACCCCAGAAATGCATTTTTCAATTTTTTTGCTCCCTGCACGCATTTTGGGTATTGGAAATGATCGGCGGTAATGTCCTTCCTGGAAAAATCGGGTCGGGTTTTCTATTTAAATTCCCGATAAAAGATTTTTTCATGAACTTAATGGTTGAAATTTTAGTTTGTATTTGTCAATGTTCTATTTTTGTCAGCCCCTTATTATTTGTTCCCTCGTATGATATTATGTAAAAAAATGTTTGAGAAGGTTAAGAACTCCGAAATTTTTGATTTTTTTTTTTTTTGTATTGAGATTTTGTAATTTCAGGTATTTTATGCATTTCTGCTAGAGTTCGAGAATAAGATAAATATTTTAAACAATTAGTTAATCTTGGTATTTTGTTTAAACAATTCTGCTATATTAATGATAAATGAACTGATTCAATTAAACCATGAGCAGTTTACCGGTTCAGATGGTCCGATCACTAGCTTGAATGGTTTTAACAAAATAAAATAATTTTTTGTATTTTTCGGTTTTTACATAAAGCCAAACCAGCTAAGGAGGCAGTCGACAGTTCAACTGATTTGATTGTCGGATTCAATTGTTTCGATTTTTTAAACAGTGGTTTAAACCCTTCAGGGTGTCCAATTGATGCCATCTTAGGTAGTTGATGTTGAATTTTGCGGAATTAGGGAGCATTAGGTATCAAAGATATGATAAATAAAATAATGTCAGAGTCGGAGGTGAGATTTATTAGTAGTAGTAAAAATTTGCTTGTATCATGGGCTAATAGGAATGATAAAGCAATTTTTAGAGTTGTCAATGAATCAGATTTTAATTTGAATTTGATTTGAATTTTAGAATTTTTATTCAATTAAAATATTCAATAAATCAAATCCAATTATAAATATTCGTAATCTAAAATAAGTGGATCGGATATGGAATTAAGCAATTTGATCCATTAAAAATTCGAAATCCAAACTTTAATATGTATTATAAAACTAATACTCTTATATATAATATTAATAAAGATTTTAAAATAAAATTTATATATTATAACGACATAATATCTATATTAACGTCTATATTATACTGTTAATATTAAGTTTTTAACCTAAAAAATAAAAAGAATATTGATAAAATGTCAAATATAATAACATAGAATAGTTCATTTATCATTAATATAAAGTGAAATAGGAATTTAGTATTCAGTTATTTAACTTTTGGACTAATACATAATAAAAAATTGTCAAAAATTTAAATATGACGTACATTTACTTTATAAATACAATATTTTTATAAAATTCAAAAGGACAAAAAAAAAAGAAGAAGATGAAGAAAAAATAGAAAGAAAAAATAAATAGGGTCAAATTTTTTAATTGAATTCGGATATAGTACTAACTAACAAGGATCCTATATGATTTCTGGTCAAATTCGGATAAGAATATTGATAATCAGATTCAGATTCGGATACAACACATCCAATCCAAATTCGACCAATTAACAATCCTAGCAATATTTATGATGCTAAAGATTTAATCCATAAAATAAACTCAATATTATGTTTGCAATATCAGGACCAAAAGTCCTGCTTGTAATTTGTCAATATTTTTTTGGAAAAAACTAAATTACAGTTACCATCTTTATTACATCAAATTAGAAATAAAATTTAATATTTAGAAATTTTAATACTCAAAATATTTTTTTCCAAATTTATACCAAATGAATTACCATGTATACAATATTACACAGTTTTTGACACATTTGGAGTTCTAAACTGTATTTTTTTTTCATAAACCATAAATATAACTTTTAAATACACTTATTCAATTTTTTGGATAGCTAAAAACACTATGAGAAAACTGATTTTTACCAACAAAAAATGACCAACAGACAAATTTTGTTGGTAATTATCAACAAATTTCAAAATCAAATTTTAAAAAGTTTTGCCAACCAACAAATTTACCAACGGATTACCAACGAAATCAATGAAAGACAGAATATTCATTGATAATCAGTTGGTAAATTAGCAAGAGAAATAAAATTCATTGGTAATTGGTCAGTAATTTTTTCCAATTGAAAGAAATTCTATTGGTAATCCATCGATAATATTTCCAACAAATTAATGTTCATTGGTAATCCATCGGTAATTTTTCAATATATATAATTCCGTTGGTAAAATTTCTGAGAGATGTTCATTCATTGGCAATCCGTTGATAAAATTTCTGAGAGATGTACTTTCATTGGCAATCCGTTGGTAAGATTTCCAAGAGATATAACTTTGTTGGCAATCCATTGGTAAAGTTTTTGAGAGATAAAACTTTGCTGGTAATCCATTGATAAAATTACTAACAAAAATAATTTGTTAATAATTCATTATACATAGTCAACACATTTTTATTAATAATTATTTAATTAAATAAAATATTAAAAGTTATATATTAAGTATAATTAAATAATAATTACATTTTTTATAGTTTTATATAGATAAATAATAATTATATAAAATTAAATTTTATCACAAAAGTTGACTACTCACAAAATACTAGTGAATAATTAAATTTTGA
>JACGDI010001573.1:600650-632367 GCA_014898725.1 Jacaranda copaia | reverse complement strand
ATGAAACAATAATAGCAATTTATGAATCTTGTCTAATATAGTAGCAATTGTGAGATGAAATAATAATATCAATTTTTGTTTAATATGTCCATTTTCCACATTTCTATTGCAAGATGAAATAATAGTAGCAATTGTCATCCATGTTAAGCATTAAATTACAATGATTAGTTTTTGTTATGCAATACTTTGGGCTTATTTAACATGCTACCTTTAAAATTAGATTTTAGAGTTTTTCATTAAATGTATTTTTGAAATGCAGTAATCATGGCTAGTGATCGTAGTTGGGTGTAGCATCGATTCAATGATAGAGGAAAATATTACATTTGAATTTCAAAATGAGGTGATTGAATTCTTAGATTTTGCTTACTCTCAACTAGGAGTAGTGTTTGACGGTCAAATAAGATGTCCTTGTTTTAAATGCTACAACAAGAAATTTTTGAGATGGCATGATGTACATTTTCATCTAAACAAAATGGATTTGAGCGTGGTTACATTGTCTAGGCTTCACATGGTGAGTCTTATGAAAATAGGCCTTCTCATGAAGGACCTTCATGCTCTAAGGGTGAAGAAAGTTTTGGTTTGAGGGAAATGGTGATGAATGTTGCTGAACCTAACTTCAGTTGAGGTTTCAACAATTATGAGAATTCCGAAAGCAATGAACAAACTACCTAATCCTAATGCACAAAAGTTCATTGACCTTTTTAAAGATGCTGATGAGCCTTTATGGGAGGGTTGCAAGAAACACACTAAACTCTCAGCTATCTCTCAATTATTGAATCTCAACTTAGAGTTCAATTTACCACAAGCATGCTATGATCGCCTCACTACAATTGTTAAAAATATGATGCCAGTGGATGAGAAGTTGCTGAGCAACTTGTATAGTACAAAAACGATAGTGGCAAACCTTAGCCTTGGTTATTAGAAAATTAATGTATGCATCAATAATTGTATCGTGTACTACAGAGAAAATAAATATTTGACCAATTGTACAATATGTTGTCATGACAGATACAAGCCAAGGAATTTAAGGTCTAAGAAATATGTGACATTTAAGGTCTTCCATTACTTACCGCTAACTCTAAGACTTTATATGTCAAATTTGAGTGCTACAGAAATGACTTGGCACTACAAAAATCGATGCGAAGATGGAAGTATGGCACACCTAGCACATGGTAAAGCATGGAGACATTTTGATCAATATCACCCATGATTTTCTTCTGAACCACATAACATACAATTGGGATTATGCATTGTTAGGTTTACTCCATTTAATAATGTTGGTGCTCCATACTTATGTTGGCCTGTAATGGTAGTTGTATACAATCATTCTCGAGGAATGTGTATATAGACACCTTACATATTCTTGAATGTGGAAATTTTAGGTCTAAAATCTCTTGGGAGAAAGCTGGATGTGTTTTTATGTCCTTTGATTGATGAGTTGAAGTTGTTGTGGATTGATGGAATTCAAACTTATGATGTGTACACAAAACAAAACTTTCAAATGAGAGTTGCGTTATTGTGGACAATACATGATTTCCCTACTTATGGCATGGTTTCTTGTTGGAGTACTCATGGTCGACTATCGTGTCCTTATTGCATGGAGCACACGAAGTCATTTTATCTTTCAAATGGACAAAATTTCATGGTTTGATTGTCATTGACAATTTTTACCCTCTTACCATCCATATAGAAGGTAGGCCAACAAGTTCAAAAAAGATACAATAGAAAAAAGTTCACCTCCTCCATGTCTATCAAGTGAAGAATTATGGAGTTGAGTATCTCAACTTTCTTGTATGACATGTGATAGATTTAGCAATCCTCAAAGTTTACTTGGTTTCAATCAAACTCATAATTGGTTCAAGAAAAGCATATTTTAGGAATTACCTTATTGGAGTTTAAATATTCTTCATCACAATTTAGATATTTTGCACATAGAAAAAAATGTGTTTGAAAATATTTTTCATACAGTTTTGGATTCAAAGGGTAATGGGAACACAAGAAAGAATTTGGAGTTGTACTGTAGTTATCCTAAACTACATTTATTTTATAATGAGAATGGGAAGCCTTGTAAGTATAAAGAATCATACACATTAAGTCAAGAATAAGTAAAAGAAGTGTGTAATTGGGCTAAACAATTGAAGTTTCTTGATAGATATGCTTCAAATATAGCTCGATGTGTAAATGAAAAAGAATGCAAATTTTATAGGATGAAGAGTCACGATTGCCATGTGTTCATGCAAAGATTGCTTCCAATTACATTTTGTGATCTATTGCCAAAATCAGTTTGGGAATTAATATCAGAGCTCAGTGTCTTTTCTAGAGATACGTTTTCAACTGTATTGTACGTTGATCATACGGAACAATTGGAGAAGAATATCATGAAAATCATATGCAAACTTGAAAAAATATTCCCACCTATATTCTTTGATTGCATGGAACACCTACCAATCCATTTAGCTTATGAAGCTAAGGTTGGCGGCTCGGTACAATATCGATGGATTTATCCATTTGAGATGTACATTAATTATAATTATTAAATTGTTATTTAATTTAGTAAACTTTTAAAATTTGTTTTCTTATATATTTTTAATTGATTTCTACGAGTTAGATTTCTTCATCATTTGAAGTAAAAAGTGAAGAATCGAGCTCAAGTGGAAGTTTCAACATTTTGCTCTTTATATTTTGAGACTAATGTAGAAACAAGATTAACTTGAGTTCCAAGAAATGATGGTGGTGGTTAGATTGAACATGGGGGTCGTCTTTCTATTTTCACTCATCTAGGAAGAGCATTTGGCACTCAACAACCTATGAAAATACTGGATGCCGATGAGTTGAGTGTTGCTCATAAATATGTTTTGTTGAATTGTGTTGAGATCACTCCATTTGTAGAGTAAGTATGATTCCTAGATTACTTGAGATAAGTGTATACTATGGTAGACAATAGATACTAATCTTTAAAAATCAAACCTTTTTAGCCAATTTGATGAAGAAATGATGAGAAAATATCCTAGGATGACTGATGAAAATCTTGGTATATTGCGTGATAGAGACTTCCTAATGTGGTTGACATCTTATGTAAGTGATAGTTGTAATTCAGTGCACAATATATTAGATATATTATATTTCGAATATTTTTATTAATGTGTGCTCTTAACAGGTCACAACTAATCACAATTTTGTTAATGGGTGCATAAAATCTATATGTCGGGGGCCAAGTTGATGGGTTAAATCCTATAAAGGTTACTTTTCAAACGGATTCAAGTTTCATACTCTTAGCTATGGTAATAATAAATCAATAATGAATAGTGGTGTTTGCGTGTTAGGGAGTTCATGGAAGGTAAATGAAGTAGATTATTATGGTTTGTAGGAAAAGGTGATAGAACTAGAATATTATGGTACAAGAAACAATGTCGTTTTGTTTAAATGTCATTGGTATGACATTTCTGATAGAGGGGTTAAGGTGTATCCAAATATTGGGCTTGTGGAGATTAATCAAAACAGAAAGCTCAACACAAATAACTCTTTTATTTTAGCACAACAAGCTCAACAAGTGTACTATTCTAGTTTCTCCTCTCCAATTAGAGAAAGACGTGATTGGATAGCTGTTTGCAAAATAAAGGCTAGGAGTAGAACAAATATCCCATTGATAAAAAGACATGACGACTATTCTGAGATTATTCCAGAAGATGCTTTTCAAGATAATCAAACATCCACACTACATGAAGTTCCCATTATAGTTGATCTGGATCAAATAAATATTTTGTTGGATAAAAATGATGTTGAACTAGAAGTTGATCTCCTAGAGGTTCGACCTGTTGAAGGTGAAGATGTTGATGTTGATGTTGATGTTGAAGAAGAGGAGGAAGAAGAAGATGATGAAGCAAAAATAGTTGAAGATTTTAGCAGTGATGATAATTTAGAATATGAAGATTAAGTTGTTATTAATTCAATCATTATATTCATAGTTGGTCTTTTATTCTCTTGAAATCTTTTTTGTAGTAGTTTGGATGTTTAATGTTGGAAGTTTTGTATGATGTCATTTATTGAAATTTATGTCATTCTAAACATTTTTATTCTCTTCAAATTTATGCTTGCATTTAGTTATATTATGTCATTTTACTCAAAACTATTTATGTCCATATTTGGTATTATGTCATTATACATTAGTGAATATTTAACTTTTTACACTTTTCTAATATTGTAGGAACTAATTTCTACTAATATTTATCTATTACACTTTTTTGCAAAATGACAACAAGAGGAAGAGGCTCCAGGGGTGGGGACGAGAGCAAAGTGTGGTAAGATCTAGTACAAATGTGGAGCATGAAACATCTAACATAAATGTGGAAAGAATAGTTATTTCTGAAACAAACTCAAAAGTTCCATCCACCCAAGTTAATGAAGTAGTTCAATAGATATTGAATGAAGATGTTGGAAATTTAGGTTGACATGCATCTGAGAAAGATTCACATTCACTTGGTACTCATGCTTCTGCATTATTAAGAACTAGAGGACCTAACCAAGGTGATCATGCTCCAAATAATAGTGGCACACGGTTTTTGATAGAACCAAAAGGGAAATGGGTAATATTTACAAATCTTTACATTATTTAGATTGTTTAGCATTTACCCTCTTATTGAAGAATTTGTAGTAATTTATGCTAGTACAATCTTGAAAGTTTTATTGCTTATATTGATTTTTAATTTTATTTTGATATAATTGTAACAGGTTTAATGACATAAGTGTGACTAGAAAAATGACACACATCTTACAAGATTATCTAGGTCCATGGCCCACTTGGGGAAACGTTCAAAAACATGCTAAGGATAATATGTTTGGAAATTTTCAAGTAAGTATTAATGTGCATTGATGAATTACTTGATTTATAAGATTAATTATTTATTGATTTATTGTTTGCTTATTATACATGGTTACCTGAGGTTGAGCCAGGTATTAAGAAGTTATGGCCCCATGTAGCTACAAAGAACATGAGTGGGATGTTATCAAATGCTTGCAATGCTGCCATGATTGTAGTTGGAGATTGAATAGACCCTAAGAAAATGAAAGGCCATGGGCCCATATGGTTGAGTGGTGAAGAGTGGAACCAATTAATTGATAAAGTTTTTGCAACTCCAGAATTTCTAGCAAAGCAAGAAGTTGCTAGGAAAAATAGGATGACAGAAAAAGATGGATCCATCACAAAGCATACTTCTAGTTCTATTCCACTTAGGGAGCATGAGAAAAGGATAGTAAGTTAATATTTCATATTAAGTTATCAAATGCATTATATTTAATTACCTTAAGGTTTTTATTTTAATTTAATTAAAAAGTTAATGAAATGAATTGATTTTATTTGAACATATAAAAGAGAACGAAGTTCCGAAATTGTAACTGAGCTTGATGTGTTTAACCGCACCCACAAGACAAAGCATGAACTAGGTGATTTTATTGATAGAAAGTCTAAGAGAGTTCATGTAAGTGAAACAGTATGCATTTATTATTTTTTCTAGACTTTGTTTTGATCTTTTTACTATCAAATAAAATATTTCTAATTACATTTAATTTACTTATGTAGGAAGAATATCATGAAAATATTTTGAAAAAGCATGGCAATGAGGCTTCCTCTCAACCCTTGTTTGATGCAGATTCATGAATGGAGGCAACTAGTGGCCCACCTAAGGGTTTCATATATGGATTTGGGTACAATAAGATTGCGGGTAAGTTATTGGGATCCTCATCATCTGTATCTAGTCCGTCAGCATCTATCAATTTAGATCGTGTAGAGTTTATCTCTAGGATTGAACAATTAGAGAAAACAATGAAAGATTATTTTGAGCATTTTGACAGGAGGGAGGCAAGTCTTTTAAAAGTTATAAGAAAAAGAGACGAAGAAATTAGAAAGAAAGATGAAGATATTCAAAGGCTATTGCAACAACAAGAACCACCTCAAGTGTTATCTTCACTTGAAGAAGTTATTAAGAAGTTGATCTAAGATGTTGGAAAGAGCAACTCAACAATAAGAGAAGATCAAGGTGCTAAAAACTCATAAATAGAGAATAGTTAAGACAATAGTTGCATGTGTTTTCACTTGAAGATTATGGTACTTTTGGCTTGCATTTAATGTGACTTGGTCGTTGAATAGTTTGTTGAAGTTTTAGTTCTTTGAAGTTATGGTTGGTTTTATGGAGTTTGTGGTTTTGTGAACTTGGTACTTTTGACTTGCATTTTATGCAGATTTAATTGTTGAAAGGTTTGTTGAAATTTTAGTTTTTTGAAATTGCAATTTTGTGTTGTGGTTTTATCGGAGTTTGTAGTTTATTGAGATTATGTTTGTTGAGTTATGGTTGTGTTGAATTGGTTTGTCAAAATTGTGATGAGTTTTTAAGTTTTGGTTTGTTGAAAATATGGTTAATATTATTTGATGAAGAATTGATATTTAAAGTTCATTTAATTTTTGTTGTATTTAGCATTAATTAGTAGATTTAATTGCTACAGGTTATTAAAATTGTATTTAAAAAATTATAAAAAAAAGAAAAATTTTCCAACGAAAATTACCAATGGATGGTTAATAAAAAAAAGATTAAATTTACCGAAGGAAAATCAGTCGGTAAATATTACCCATGGATTACCAATGAAAAAAAAAGACTAAATTTATCGATGGATAATCAGTTGGTAAATATTTACTGACAGATTTTTGTTGGTAAAATAAACAATGTTCATACCAAATTTATCAATAGAAAATTCGTGGGTAATTATTACCGATGGATTTAAAATCCATTGGTAAAATTTACCGACGGGGTTATTACTAACATATAATTTTTGTTGGTAAATCCGTCAATTAAATCTATTTTTGATGGATTTTTCTAATTTACCAATGGATTTTTCTATTGATGAAAGATAATTTTCTTGTAGTGAAAGTATTTGCATTTTCTCATACTAAATAATTATCAGTTTATTCAAATTAAAAACTTTAATAAAATAATTTAATCACATAAAATTTACATATAAACAATATATTTAAAAAATTCTCAATTCAGTTTTAACATAAATCAACCTCCCGTAAGAGTAGCTTCACAACCGAATAGCAACTTATAAGAGTAACTTCACAACCAAAGAGCAACTTATAATTTTTCACATGTCAAGCTAATGGCAATCATTATACTTTTTTTTTTCAAAACAGTCACACACTGAAAATGCTACTTAAAAAATATTTATGGTGACATCAAAAAGTATCTCGATATAATATATATAGTGACTCTTTATTTTGAGATGTTTTTTTTTCTAGTGTCTTGTAAGATGGGGCTCTATAACTTGCTATGACACCTAATGTGTCTCAATAACATAATTTATTATGAAGTGTAGATGTGTCTTCACATCCCATAATATTGTGACACTAAATTATGTCACTTAATGTATTTCCAATTACCCTAACTAATTAATTATGTGTCACTTTAAAGTATCTCTATACATTGTATCTCAAAAACCACTATATGCCAAGAACCTATTCTCTAGCTCATCATGCGACATTTGTGAAGTTGTGGTGGAAGACACATTTCACTACCTATTTCTAGAGGTGTCAAAATGAGCTTGGCCAACCAGCTTAACTAGGCTTGGCCTGTGAAAAAATCCGCCTAACTTGACTCGTTTAATTCTTTAATATGGGTTGAACTGGACTGACTTACGTGAAAACCCATCTCCAACCGAAATTTTGTAGCCCAGGACCGATTGGGCTCACAAACTGTGAAGGATACAACATGGAGAGACTTTTCTATGTAGCTTGCACTTAGCCTATACTATATTACATTTATGAGGATGCGTATTCAATGTCTTTACCTAAGTTTTTAACATATAAAATTAAGAATATTTATTAATTTGTGAGTTATTTAGGTATAGTTAAAATTTTTACAATATAAAGTAAATAAAAACACTTATTTATTTTTTGTATACATTTTCGTAATCATTTTAATAATTTTAATATATTTATTTAAATTTTTAAATAAAAAAAAGTTGTGATAAAAGTGAAAGTAATGGAGCTATAGAGTTGTAGTTGTGATTATAGTGTTATGAGGATTAGAATATATATGAACATTCTAGGAAAATTATTAACAAACCACATGGAAAGAGAATAATATTTTTTGACCAAATAGTATAGATTTTTTTGCTGTAGTAATTTTTTTAATTACTTCACTTATTTTCTTGGAATTCATGATAAATTAATGAATGACATAATATGATTTATAAGAGAAAAATAAATAGGAGAGGAAAAGAGAGAAAAATACATGAAGGAGAAGTGAAAAAAGTGGAAAAAGTTATGTTGATCTAATCTTGTTGAATAGTTAATACCATTATAATACAAATTCTTTTTTTTTCACTTTATAAATAGTGTAAAAAATACAAATACACTTGCTCATCTAACTATCTTAGTACTAAAGTGTTTTTAACATGGTATACTGTTAGAAAATTTAATTAATATGCAGTGTATGCTTGTGTTTTTTGCAAATATATAAACATATGAAATTATGTAACACGAAATAATTTTTAAAGAAAATGAACAAGAAGCCTACTTGAATGCGAGACAAAATTGTATTAACCGAGGTTTATTGCTCTAATAGTCTCTTTAAGGTAATATTGTCCCTCACACGGTACTTGAAGGTTCTTGGTAATTTACTTTCCAAAATACAACGGCTCTCCTCTAGTATAAGGTAGTACTCCGATAGAATGCAACTAGCGAACTTTACTAAGTTAGAACTCTTCTTTAATGAATAGTGTATAAGTGTGCTATGTAGTGAGACATAATGCTAGTATGTGTGCTTCTAATTTTCAGTTCTTTGAGTTGGTTCTAGGCACTCATATTTATAGTTGTGCAATGCAATTTTGTTGACGAGACACGATTCTCCACTAGAATCATAATTTTTTTAAGGACACAATTATAAGATAAAATTTCGTAACTTACTCTTTTAATGAAAACCTACATCTCTACTAAAGAGTTAAGAGCTCAAGTCATAGCTCTAGATTTTGAGCTAACCTTTCTATAAGGTTGTGTCAATCGAGACATATTTTAACTATTTCATTTACACAACCGCACCCTTTTCTCCAACGTGGATGGACTCATTCTACCCATTAAAATGTCCTTAAATTATTTCTCAATTTAAACTTAATTTTCTTATTCAATTATTAAAATTTTGGCATATTGATATGCCTTTCATATACTATATATATCATCATATTTCAAAAATTTTACCACCAAATACCAATGTGGCATGTGATAACTAGTGTTGCAAAAGTTAATAAAAACTATATGACATAGCAAATGTGGGTTAGCTTTTTCTATTTGGATGGAGGAAGAATGTAAAAATAAATATGGATACATAATTTTGGTTGATCAATTATATGAACTGAAATTGCATATAGTTACTATCCACTATTGTCTATCATAACTGCTCCAAGATTCACTTTTCAGCTTAGGTACATTAGTTTCGTGTACAAATTTTGATAATTAAGTTCACTTCCACTCATGACTGCGAACAAATTTTTCTTTGAATCAATGGTTCTTTTCTCATTTTTTTATGGGTCATGAGCCAGATGATAATTAGTTGAAAATTTCTACTTTAGATCATTATTTAGGACTTATTTTGGATGAGGTTATAAATTTAGGTTGTGGCGAATAAGTTTTATATTGTAATCATACATGTAATGATTATTCATGCTAATGAGATTTGAGCATTAATAAAAACCTCTATTTGTACCAAATGCTATTGGAATTTTCCTAACAAAAACCCTTCAACAAGTTGAAAAGACATGTTTTGCTTGCTCAAAAAGAGAGAAAGTATATTGGAAAATATGATTACCCTTGATTAGGGTTTTTTTGAGTGTCATTTGTTTGTGATACAATCAATTACTTGATAATGTTCACTATTATTCAAATAAGTGGACTCATACTATGGTTATTTGTTGAATTTTCTTAACTGCCTCATACTACTTAGATAAAAATAAACATTATCAAGTAAATGACTATGTATGATTATTTCTTGAATTTTCTTAACTGCCTCATGACGCTCAGATAACAATCCTCAACCTTCCATTGAACCTCAGGTATCCCCCTATATTTTCATCCATTTAATAGAACGTTACATCAAGGCTATTGAATTAGTTTCACAAATCAACTAGGTTGGTGTAACACCCCTATATTCGCATAAAATTTTATTTAATATTATTCATAACATTATTTTATAAAGATTTAAGTAATTTGTAAGATTTCAAAAATGTGTGTAATTGCACTACTTATTTTGAAATAAAGAGTTAAAATAATTTAATATTACAATGAGAGGGCTTATTGTGGAAATTATAATAGTAAAGTGACTAAATTGGAAAATTAAAAAAAATGAAATGAAAATAACAAGCCAGGACTGAGCTTCATTCTCACCATTTCATCACCCTTCACCAATTTTTTTTCTTTTTTTTTTCTTTTTTCTTCTTTCTTTTATTTTCTTCACCGGCGGCTTCTCCAACCTACCGCCACCTGCAACCACCTCAGTTCCTCCACCTAACACCACCATTCGAACCATCTCCTCACCCTCTCTTCAACCATACCAATGTCCATGGCTAGCGGACATTGGAGGAGTACGGTGGAAGTGACAGAAAAAGGAGGATTTTGAAGGGAAAGTAGGTTTGTCAATTTTCAACGATCTTTGGCTGGTTTGAGGAATGCATAATGGAGAACTCATCAAAGGGAGTCAATTAGTAGCCTTACATGGTGAAGATCGGCGGCGAAGCTAGGTGGTCCAGAAACTTTCGGGCAGTGGTTGACCCCTTTTTCGATGGTAAACAATAAACAGAGAACACCATTAGAAAGCTCTCGGTGAGAGGCTTCTGGTAGTAATGTTGCTAAACTTTCCAGCAATGGCCTAGGGTTAGAATCTTAGCCTCGTTCTCAAAAGCGCATGCACGCAAGCTTATTATTGAGATTCTGACTCATTTGGGAGATATTGATATATAATGATAATATATATGTAATTGTATGCATATATGTGATCTGATTATCATCAAATTTTGTATTTATATATATCTTAGTAAAAATGATCGATCAAGATACCCCAGTATATAATCAGAACAACATTGATCTATTAAATAAGCCTAGTGACTCCAAATAATATTATTTCATGTAAACTATAAATTAATCGACTAAAATTAAGGTATCATTGGTAACTGGATTATTATGATTAATATCGAACACTAATAGAATAATTACTCAAACTTAGGTTGTTATGGATATAATTCTAGGTATTGATGATTGCTAGAATTGATCAATGGATATTGATATAAGGCTATATTTTTATAAGTGACGAAGGTGTTGATCTTGACAACCAGTAAAGTTTGACTGTGTTGCTGACGTGATTAAGGTGAGGATCTTAACCTCTTGGGTATTTGCGCATGCCCTGTGAGGATCCACCACTCTGGTAATTCCTTAAATAAGGAAATATTGTTGGAATTAAACCTTATGAGGTTCTATTGCTTGCCACTCGTATTATTTATTAGTGCGCTTTGAACCCTATGAGGTTCTACTGCTTGCCTCTCGTATTGTTTATTGTTGCTATTTGAACCCTATGAAGTTCTCTTGCTTGCCTATCATTAATGTTTATTGTCGCAATTTGAACCCTGTGAGGTTCTCTTACCTTGGTTATCGTTTATTGAACACCATTATTCGTTGAACTTATAAATCATACTATTATCACATTATGCACTAAAATCGATTAAAATCCTTGACTCATTATGTTCTGGTACCATGAACAAGCATGTGTCACCCACGTTACCATATTGGCTAGATTTATTGTGAATTATTATTGCCCCATCGATTTCCTTGATTGATGTGATTGTTATCATATGTATTAACCTATTGAAACCACTCTATAAACTTGTTGTTCTGCCTTGTTGGCATATTGATTGATTGTTTGATTTAACTGAAAAGTATGTAGATCGATGAAATATTGGTCGAGTGCCTCGCCTAGCCGCTGTGCTTGAGCTAATATTAATGCCAAGCTATTATGCTTGAGCTTTTGTTATTACCGAGCTGGCATGCTTGAGCTGTCGAACTACTGTTTATGTATTGAAGTGATTTGATAATGTATTGTTGCGAAGGAATAAGGGTATTCTACTATACATGTTATATCTAATTTATTGACTTGCATATTTGAACGAGTTTGCTTTCCCTGGAATTACATTATGTTCTTGGAGTAATAAAGCTGGAGCAGTATTCAGCCTAGATCGAATTGATGTTCTGGGCCAACATGCCATACTACACCTCCCAACTATGATCAGTTGAGATGTACCTAAACCTCCCAAATAGGATCGGTTGAGATGAACAAGCCATTGAGCCAATGATCTCAGCCTCTAACCTAGCATTTATTAGTATCTCAATTATCTTTGATGTCTTCTTTGACAGTGATCTATTGTTTATGCTACATTGTTATTAGTTATATGTAAAAGAAATTCTTGATGTTCATCTAATCATATATTACTTGACTATCTCCTCACTAAGTATTTAAGACTTACCCTTATATATTACTCATTTCTATTCAGGCAGGTAATAGACAAGTGGAAATTGAGGGTTGACAAACCTAATATATGATGATTGAGAAGAAGTTGGTTAAGTATCTATATATGTGGCTACACTCTGGGTTACCTTGTCAAAGATGTTGTGATGTGTCATGACAACTAATATATCCATGGTTTTTATGTAGGACTTATAGTATTAGAAATGATCTTTTGGCTTGAATATCATTGACTTTCGTATTATGATGTTCTGCACTCTGATGTAGCTTTCGCATTTTAGGTTAAAAATTTGCTATAAGATTTTGAGACTATTGTTATTATTATTATTGAGTATAATACCTTTATGGATTTTATGGTTATGATGGTGCATACTTAGTGATTGATTGTATTAGTGCCTCAGATTTGGTGTTATCTCGAGAGGGGGCGCTATAGGTGGTATCAAAGCTTGGGTTTGGAAAACCTAAGCTAAACTAGGATAGGATCCTAGGATACGACCCTTAAAATGTTATATGCTTGGGAACTTAAGATGAATTTGATTTATTTAATATTGACTAAGGAAAGTTATGACTGTAGGATGGCTAACGAACACCGGGATGGAAAGGAACCAATGGAGGAAAAAAAACTATAGAGATTTTACAAGCAAAGATTTGAGTATTGGAGGTAGAGAAAGAAGAGTTGAAAGGAAAGTACGAGTTTCTTCAGGAAAGACTGCATGATATGATGGAGGATTTAATAGGTAGAGAGGCTGAGGCTTATCATTTGAAGTCAGCGATGGGTGCAAAGGGCTATATGCTAGAAAGATTGCAGGGGGATATAGAAAAAGAGGAAAAGCGAGTTAAGATAGTAGAGGCCCAAATTCAAGAACTTAGAGCCATACGGCTCCAGATGGAGGAAACTTTTAGGACCTTAGAATTTGATCCTAGAGGGAATGACAGGATGGTTCAAGTTATTATAGAGGAGATTAGGTGGATAGTTGCCTATTGTGGTGGGGCTATAGACCAGACCATAGGATTTGGGTCAGGAATTGACACTGGAGCGGGACTATTAGGGATTCGACCACCCCCGAAGCAGGGACATGATTGGGATATTTGTATTAAGGAGATTCCTGCTGGGGAGATGGTATAAAAGCACACTATAGGACTCACAGAGGAAGCCCTAGAGGAGGACCTAGCAGAAGAGGAACCTAAGGAAGAGAATTAAGTGATGAGGATCTAGAGATAGACCCAGTGTAAGAGTTCCTGGTTGACATACCCCCTGAGGATGATGTAGTTGAGCCCAAATTTCCAGATGATGCACAACACATTGACAACCATTTTGGGTTATAGATTCCTAGAGAGGCAACCCATGAAGAAATGAAGTTGTGGAGATCGATGAGGATGAAGAAGATGTTGAGTTCGATATCACTGATGTAGAAGATTCAGATTGAATATTTTGTTAGCACATTTTAACTATATCACCACTTTACCAGATAGACTTAACCACTACGGCTTAGTTATCTAATTTAGGGATAGAACCCATATAGCCTCATCAATTTTTTTTATGGCCAGGCATATTGATATCAGGAATCATTCTAAAATTTTTTGAAAATTTGAAACTGTATATACTCAGTTGTAGCTGCTCTCGATAGTTTACGTATATGAAATAGAACTTTCTCGACTATAATTTTTTTTAAGTACTACTTGTTAATGTGGTTTTTCCTATTACTTGCTTTTACACTTTATATGTATACTTTTCCCTCTTGTGACTTGAGTCTGAGGAAATTAATAATATTCAGGTGTTGTTGCCTAAAATGATCACAGATTCAAACTCAGCAAAAGATATATCATACAATGGCATCCCATGGGAGTGCTGATGCCCCCGATCTAGTAGGGGGAGGCCGTAAGGTAAGACCACCGGGTAGGCAAGGTATTGCACATAAAACCCATGAAAGGAGAAACCCCGCTTATTGATAAGCTTGGCATGAGAAAGAAAACTCATATTTTAATCTATTAGACTAGCCTGTCATGAGTCAAATTGCTGAATATGGGGAATGTGGAGGATAACTGGGTTGGCAATGTGGCCCAGCTAGAAGAGGCGGAGTAAGGGCAATTGAAGAAAAGATTGATAGTTGAGCATTAGAGCAATTTCTACAGCTTCAACCCCCTAAATATTTTGAAGAACCTGATGACAAAAAGGCTGAGATGTGGATTGAGAGTTTGGAAAAGATATTTGACACCCTACAATACCCTGATGAATAGAAAATTAGATTTGCTACTTTTCTCTTAGAAGGTCCTGTACATAGTTGGTAGAAGATGATTGAATAAAGGTAGGCTGCCACAGAGACTCTCAGAACTTGGGAAAACTTCACTCGAGAATTCATGGACAAATACATTCCCTTGGTCATCAAGTAGGTAAGAGAGAGAGAGAGAGAGAGAGAGAGAGAGAGAGAGAGAGAGAGAGAGAGAGAGAGAGAGAATTTATGAGTCTGATTCAAAGGAACCAATTAGTCAGGCATTATGAGGCCGCATTCAGTCAATTAATCTAATATACCTCTTTTATGATGGAGAATGAGGGTAGATAAACCCGGCAGTTTGTACAAGAGTTGAGACCAGAACTTCAATGGGGACTAGTAGCTTTTGACCTAACAAACTTAAACATGGTAGTAAGCAAAGCATTATAGTTGGAGTCGAAACTATAGGAAATCCATAAAATTAAAGAAAAGAATCAAAAGGCGTGACTACACCGTAGAGGATAGAGTAGTGCAGGAAGAAAATAGCCCAAGTTACGATCAGGAAGTGCTATACCTTGAGCACCACATGAGGTAAGGATAGCGAACCCAGCTCAAGGTACGGGTCAGAAATAATGTGGATTCTGTGGGAGATTGGGACATAAAAAAATTGATTGCCAAATGAAATAGGGTAAATGCTTAGGTTGCAACAATGACCAACATTTTTTGAGAGATTGCCCCAGGAGAAAAGGGCCAACTTCGACTAGCAAAAAAGGAAAGCAAGCGGTAGGAGGAAAAGAAAAGCAGAAAGTGTAAGCTTGAGCTTATGCTCTAACAGGAGAGGATGCACCTAATCTAAATGAAGCAGTTGAAGGTATGGTCACTATCCTTGGAGTCTTTGGTAATACTTTATATGATCCTAGTATATCCTATTCTTTTATATCTACCTCATTTTCACAAAAGATAAATAACCCACCTGAAACCATGGCATATCAGATAGAAGTTCTGATGCCTCTAGAATAGGGTTAACTACCGATACTATATACTGGGAATGTCCACTTATGATAAAGGGTGAAATCTACCCAGCCAATCTAATTTAGATGCCCATCCAAGGATATGATTTGATTCTGAGTATGGATTAGCTATATAGACACGAAGCACAAGTAGACTGCTTCATGACGAAAGTAACACTTAGAAAGATGGTATCGACATTAATTCACTGACTGGTAGAGAAAAATCATTCGAACCCAACTATATCTGCATTGGAGGCCAGAAAATTTTTAAGAGAAGACGAACAAGGCTTTTGGCTTATCTTATTAACAAACCATGAGATACAGCTAAAATAAAAAAAGTAAAGGTAGTGGCTGGATACCCTAAAGTGTTCCCAGAGAAATTAAACTCATTACCTCTAGATCGAGAGATAGTATTTGTTATTCATACTCTTCCCAAGACTACACCGGTATTTAAAACCCTATATAGAATGGCACTAGTGAAATTGAAGGAGCTAAAGGATCAGCTACAAGAACTGCTGGAAAAGAGGTTTATTCGGCCTAGCACATCTCCATGGGGAGCCCCAATACTCTTTGTTAAGAAGAAGAATAGGTCATTGAGGATGTGCATTGATTATTGGGAGTTAAACAAAGTGACTGTCAAAATAAATATCTACTACTCCATGTAGAAGAGCTATTCGACCTATTACAAGGGTCCATGGTCTTCTCAAAGTTAGACCTAAGATAAAGGTATTACCAATTGAAGATCAGAGAGGAGGACATTCTGAAATAGCTTTTATTTCCCGATATGGTCACTTTAAGTTTGCAGTGATGCCATTTGGTCTAACAAATGCCCCAATGGCATTCATGGATTTAATGCATTAAGTATTTCAACTTTATCTAGACAAGTTCGTGGTGATCTTCATTGACGATATTCTAGTATACTCGAAGAATCGAGAAGAACATGCCGAGCACTTACATTTTGTCCTCAAAACCTTGAGGGAGCATAAGTTATATGCTAAGTTCAGTAAGTGTGACTTTTAGATCAAGAAAGTATCATTTCTTGGACATATCATATCTCAAGATGGAATGGCGGTTGATCCCTCTAAGATAAAGGCAATAGTCAACTGGAAGAGACTTGAGAATGTGATGGAAGTTCATAGCTTTCTAGGTCTAGCTGGCTATTATCAAAGGTTTGTACAGGACTTTTCTAAAATAGTTAGCCCTATGACTAGGCTCACTCAAAATGACCAACCATATCATTGGGATAAGGATTGTGAGAAACGTTTTTGAGAATTGAAGAATAAATTAACGATAGCCCCAGTTTTAGCTCTACCAGTAGGATTGGAAAACTTTATGGTATGCACGGATGCCTCGAAATAAGGACTTGGTGTGTCTTGATGTAAAGGGGGTAAGTTATTGCCTATGTATCTAGGAAACTCAAGCCACATGAAGAAAATTATCCCACTCATGACTTAGAGCTTGCTACAATAGTATTTACACTGTCTAAATGGAGACATTATCTATATGGAGCCACATTTAAGGTATATACTAACCACAAGAGTCTCAAATACTTAAGATCACAAAAGGATCTAAATATGAGGCAACGCCGGTGAATGGAATTCCTTGAAGATTATGATTTCTCAATTCTTTACCATCTAGGGAAGGCGAACATGGTGACAGATGCATTAAAGCACAGAACCAAAGTAGCCTATATAATGGGATCGACAATGATGAAAACCTTGAGAACAGATGCCATACTAATATTAAAGCAGAAGGTTTAGCTTGCAAAAGTGAAAGTGCAACCAGAAATGTATGCTGAAATACGGTGAGCTCAAGCTCGAGACAATTGGATGTCAAAATGAAAAGAAGAAATCAAAGGATCTAGAGAGTCTGAATTCAATACTGACAGTCAAGGTACTCTTCTGTTCCGCAAAAAAATATATGTGCCAGAAGAAGTAAGAAAGAGACTATTAGATAAAGCACATAAAACCAAATTCACGATACATCCAGGAGGTACTAAGATGTATCAAGATTTAAAGAAATAATTCTAGTGGAACAAAATAAAAAAGGAGATTACAGACTATGTGTGCAGATGCCTGACCTGCCAGTTAGTCAAGGTAGAACACCAGCAACCATCAGGATTACTTCAACCACTGTCGATTCCTTATTGGAAATGGGAGTAAATCTACATAGACTTTGGAAAAGGCCTACCCACAGCTAGAGGAGGTTATAATAGCATATGGGTGATAGTAGACAGACTAACAAAGTCAACTTATTTCCTACCAGTAGAAACGCAATATAGAGTTGAGAAACTAGCGAAGCTGTATGTAAAAGAAATAGTAAAACTGCACAGAATACCAATCAACATTGTATCTGATCGAGATCCAAAGTTTACATCACAACTTTGGAAAGCTCTATAGAAATACTTGGGGATGAAGTTACATTTCAGCTCGGCCGCTCATCCTCAAACAAATAGCCAATTAGAAAGGACCATTAGAATATTAGAAGACATGTTGAGAGCTTGTGTCTTAGACTTTAGTGGAAATTAGAGCAAATGTCTACCATTAATTGAATTTGCATATAATAACAGCTATCAATCTACCATCTAGATGGCCCCATTTGAGGCATTGTACGGTCAAACATATCGATCCCCGATACAATGGGACCTTGAAGAACACAAGGGTTATGACTGTGAGTTCTCAAAAACTATCAGACCAGAGTTAATTCAAGAGGCTATCGAAAAGGTTCAAATCATTAAGTAATGAATAAAGGTTGCACAGGATCACCACAAGAGTTATGTAGATAACCGAAGAAAAGAACTAGAATTTGAAGTAGGCGATTAAGTATTTCTTAAAGTAGTTTTGAGAAAAGAGGTGTCGAAGAATTGGCAAAGGTGGAAAGCTGAGCCCAAGATATATTGGACCTTATGAGATAAGTGAGAGAACTGGGCCAGTAGCATATCGCTTAAATTTACCCCAGAACATGACAGGCATTCATAACGTCTTTCACGTGTCTCACTTCGAAAATACTACCTTGATCCTTCTCACACTGTCTCCCCAACCATGTACCATTGCAAAGTGATCTAACATATCAAGAACAACTAATTAGCATTTTAGACCGAAAGTTTTGAGAACTTAGAAATTGGAGGATTCCTCAAGAAAAAATTCTCTGGCGCAATCATAACGTTGAGGAAGCAACATGGGAACTGAAAGATCTCATGCGCCGATAGTACCTAGAACTTTTTTAGAATTCATGTGATAATCTGGGGACCAAATTCTTTTTAGGAAAGGGGATTTGTAACACCCCTATATTCGCATAAAATTTTATTTAATATTATTCATAATATTATTTTATAAAGATTTAATTAATTTGTAAGATTTCAAAAATGTGTGTTATTACACTAGTTATTTTAAAATAAAGAGTTAAAATAATTTAATATTACCATGAGAGGCCTTATTGTGGAAATTATAATAGTAAACTGGCTAAATTAGAAAATTAAAAAAAATGAAATGAAAATAACAAGCAAGGACCAAGCTTCATTCTCACCATTTCATCACCTTTCACTAATTTTTTACTTTTTTTTCACTCTTTTTCTTTCTTTTATTTTCTTCACCGACTGCTTCTCCAACCCACCACCACCAACGACCACCTCAGTTTCTGCACCTAACATCACCATTGGAACCACCTCCTCACCCTCTCTTCAACCATACCAACGTACACGACAAGTGGCCACTAAAGGAGTACGATGGAAGTGATCGAAAAAGGAGGATTTTGAAGGAAAAGCGGGTTTGTCAATTTTCGACGATCTTTAGCTGGTTTGAGGAGTGCATAGTGGAGAACTCATCAAGGGGAGTCGATTGGTAGCCTTGCATGGCATAGATCGTTGGCAAAGACAGCAAAAATAGAAGGTAGAGCTAGGCAATCCAAAAATTTTCGAGCAGCGGTTGACATTTTTTTTGGTGGTAAAATAGTAAATAGAGGGCACCATTGGAAAGCTCTCTATGAGAGGCTTCTAGCAGCAGTGTTGCTGAATTTTCTAGCGGCGACGGCGACGCAGAGGTGGCCGAGGGTTAGAATCTTCGTCTCATTCTCAGAAGCGCATACACGCAAGCCAATCATTGAGATTTTGACTCATTTGGGAGATATCGGTATATAATGATAATATATATGTAATTGCATGTATATATATGTGATTTGATTATTTTCGAACTTTGTATTTATGTATATCTTAGTAAAAATAATCGATCAGGATACCCCAGTATATAATTAGAACAATGTTGATCGATTAAATAAGCCTAGTGACTCCAAATAATATTATTTCATGTAAACTATAAATTAATCGACTAAAATTAGGGTATTATTGGTGACTAGATTATTATGATTAATATCAAACACTAATAGAATAATTACTCAAACTTAGTTTGTTATGGATATAATTCTAGGTATTGATGATTGCTAGAATTGATCATGGATATTGATATAAGACTATATTTTTATAAGTGATGAAGGTGTTGATCTTGGTGATTGGTAAAGTTTGACTGTGTTGCTAACATGATTAAAGTGAGGATTTTAACCTCTTAGGTATTTGTGCATGCCCTGTGAGGATCCACCACCCTAGTAATTCCTTAAATAAGGCAATATTGTTGGAATTGAAACTTGTGAGGTTCTATTGCTTGCCTCTCGCATTGTTTATTGTTGTTATTTGAACCTTGTGAAGTTATCTTGCTTGCCTATCATTAATGTTTATTGTCGCAATTTAAACCCTGTGAGGTTCTCTTACCTTGGTTATCGTTTATTGAACATCGTTATTCATTGAACTTATGAATCATACTATTGTCACATCATGTATTGAAATCGATTGGAATCAATGACTCATTATGTTCCGCTACCATGAACAAGCATATGTCTCCCACGTTACTATATCGATTAGATTGTATCGTGAATTATTGTTGCTCTATCGATTTCCTTAATTGATGTGATTGTTATCGTACGTATTGACCTATTGAAATCGCTTTGTAAACTTGTTGTTTTGCCTTGTTGGCATATTGATTGATTGTTTGATCGAACTGAAAGTATGTGGATCGGTGAAATGTTAGTTGAGTGCCTCGCCAAGCTGTTGTGCTTGAGCTAATATTGATGCCAAGTTGTTATGCTTGAGCTATTGTTATTGTCGAGCTATCAAACTACTGTTTATGTATTGAAGTGATTTGATAATGTGTTGTTGCAGAGGAATAAGGGTATTCTACTATACATGTTATATCTTATTTATTGACTTGCATATGTGAATGGGTTTTCTTTCCCTGAAATTACATTATGTTCCTGGAGTAATAAAGTTGGAGTGGTATTCAGCCTAGATCGAACTGATGTTCTGGGCCAACATGCCATACTACACCTCCCAACTATGATCAGTTGAGATGTACCTAAACCTCCCAAGCAGGATCGGTTGAGATGAACAAGCCGTTGAGCCAACGATCTCAGCCTCTAACCTAGCATTTATTAATATCTCAATTGTCTTTGATGTCTTCTTTGACAGTGATCTATTGTTTATGCTACATTGTTATTAGTTATATGTAAAAGAAATTCTTGATGTTCATCTGATCATATATTGCCTAACTATCTCCTCACTGAGTATTTAAGACTCACCCTTGTATATTACTCATTTATATTCAGGCAGGTAACAGACAAGTGGAAACTGAGGGTTGACAAACCTAATATATGATGATTGAGAAGAAGTTGGTTAAGTATCTGTATATGTGGCTGCACTCTGGGTTGCCTTATTAAAGATGTTGTGATATGTCATGATAACTAATATATTCATGGTTTTTATGTATGACTTATAGTACTAGAAATGACCTTTTAGCTTGAATATCGTTGAACTTCTTATTATGATGTTCTGTACTCTGATGTAGCTTCCATATTTTGGGTTAAAAATTTGCTGTAAGATTTTAACACTATTGTTGTTATTTAGAGTATAATACTTTTATGGATTTTATGGTTATGACGGTGTATATTTAGTGATTGATCGTATTAGTGCCTCAACTTTGGTGTTATCCCAAGATGGAGCGCTACGGTTGGCCTCAACAAACACCTATACTAATCTACAAGTGGGCTAAGGGGCCGGCTTGCGAGATAGCCCGATTTTTTTTTAGTTTCAATTATAAATTATAATTTTAAAAAAATATTATTGGGCATATTTAGATGTTTAATATTACAAAACTATTTATTTAATTTTATAAAGTTGTTTATTTCTTTTTATTATTAATATGTATTTTCATTTAGAGAGTTGGTCATATCCACCTCTAGGTAATTTTTTTTTTTAAATTAATGAGGGGTGGAGGGCTTCATGCCAAACCCCTTACCACCTTATTCGGTGATATTTTTGAAAAAATATAATTGATACAAAAAATTAATATAAGTATAAATTTTTAAGTTTTTATAAAAATTTAAGTATTGTAAAATATTAAAAATTACATAAAATAAATTATTAAGTTTGTCACAAAAGTATAATTGTTGAAAAAAATTGAGAATCAGATAAATATAAAAACTTGAAATTTTTAAATTTATTTTAATATTTAAAAAAAGAGCCCACAGGCTGGCCCGTCTAACCCGACTCATATAGAAATCGATTTACCTATATAGTAGGTTGGTTTTGAACTGAGTTGAATTTTGCAAGCATCACCCCGCATGGTTCGACCTGCGAACAGCCCAACTCGAAACCACCATGAACCATGTATCAGGTGACTCGACCCATTAGACATCCCTATCTGTAGCATTGTCACTACGCTCAGTAGGTTTGGGCTCTCTCAAACCTACCATACTCCTCTTTGTGTTAGTCCACAGTGTCTACTTTTGAGTGGTTCCTTCATGTATTTGAAAGTTTAGATTATCAATCCTTCTAATTTTTCTAGGTTTGCTGCTGGAGTTTATGGTATAGGAGGAATAATATGAAGTTTGGAGGTGGATCCTGGATACCCGTAGACACAATCTGTTTTGCTCGGTCATTTCTGGGGAATTTTAGAAGGGCAAATACAGTAAGACTCCTGAATGATCAGTAGGAAATAGAGGCTGTATGGGAGGCTCCAACCGAGGGCTTTGTCAAGATAAATTTTGATGCAGCAATTTTCAAGGGAAAAAAGCAATGTGTTGTTTAATCGCGAGAGAACATGAAGGACAGTGCATTACCTGGATTTCTAAAGTAGTTTTTCTACCTTTGTCACTTGAGGCTGCTAAACTTGCTTGCGAATTATGCTCCTTACAGGCTTGGCCGAGAATATGCATTTAAGGTGATTGCTTGTAAGTTATTAATGCACTTAAGGAGACATATTTGAACTATTATGCGATCAGCCCCCTTATTTTGGATGCAAAAAATTTGATTGGCTATGCCAATTTCGTTTACTTTTCTCATGTTATGTTAGGCCAAGTGCAAATACTTGTGCCTACATCTCAATGAGATAGATGGGAATAATGTATTATTCCAAGCTCCAGCTTTTGATCTTAGTTAATATAATCCTTACCGTTTCATCGCAAAAAAAATAAAAAATAAAGGACAAATGAGAAATCTTCTTATAGGCAATCACCCTATAAGCATTTCCATAAGTATTTTTCTAAGTTCAATAAACTTTCAAGATGCAATCTCCAAGTGTTCGAGTCAATAATATTTTTGTTGGAAATTGGTCTTCTTTGACCAAATTTTAAAGTGGGTTCAAAGTATTTATTTATGAAAAATTGGTTATTGTCATAAACTAAGCTGCAGGTAGATGACGATAATGTATTTAATTAGCCAAAACCAATTTCAAATGAATGAGAAATTCATAGTTAAAGTGAACTACTTGATGGTTGACTAAGAAGACTAGTAAAGAAACCAATGGAATGGGAGAAGAGGAACTCTATCCCACATTGGTAGATTAATAAAAGGTAGACCAAGATAAATAATTCAAATGTGGAAGTGAGCGTTGGGCGCCTCATGGATACCACAAGTGTTCAAAAGGGAGAAGACCTACATGTAATGGGTTCAATCCAACTTGCCTATTCGGCCAGCTCGAGTTGGTTGGGTTGGACCTGAGCTTGGCTTAGCATGTTGTGGTCATGTGCTTGGATTAAATTAGGCCTTCATTTGATTTTGGCCCAATAAAAACCTTCAAACTTCTGCCAAATTTTATTTTTCAGCATATGGAAAGCTGAAAAACAAGTAATTTTCTAGAAATTTGAAATTCAAATTGTGGAAAAACTAAACACATGTATCCCCTAACCTCAAGCCACTAGCAAATGTATTTGGATAGTAACTATCAAACTTTTCACATTGGAAAAATAGGCAGCCATTTTTGACCACCTTTCGACTGCACCTTTAGCACTATAAAATTAATAGGCCTGAATGTGCATCAATATTCAAAAGCACATTTTCAGAAATCATCTTAATATTCATATAGCATTTTCTACATGGTTCAGAAAAAAAGAGTTCAGTACACTTGAGTTCGAAGTGATCAAATAGTATGTAGTGTTGCTATTGTTTAATAAAGTCTTTGTATCTTGGGAGGTAATAGTTAGTTTGCCGTTAACACTAGTGTGAGACTAATTTGTCTTAAAGACAGAGAACTCAACTCTTGCTTCGACTATCTGCTACTCTCTTATCACAGAATTCCTAAAAAATATCGGATCAACAATTTCAAAATGTGGTCTCCAAGCTTTCAAAACAACTGCGCAAGTAATCCAAATTTAAGTTTCCCACAACATGTCCTTTTACTCGAAGAAGAATCGATTAGGAGATGTTTTTCTTTGTTATTCATCAAATTCCTCAACGTCTATTCATCAACACTTTAAGTTCTTCATTACACATTCATTAAGATATTAAATTCTCAACTATTTCCTCGATCAATAAATGAATTTTTAAGCCCCCAAAAGAAATAATGAAGAGTGAATACTATTATTATTATTTTTTTTGAATCCATTTAGTAATGGATACTGGGTGTTTGATTATTGTATTAACAAATTTAATTGTAATTTGTAATAATTATTAATTTCCTCTAATTGTAGTACCAACTTCTATAACTTCAATTCAATTTTTTTAAAAAAAAAAAATCGTGATATGCATCATCAACTTCGTTTATTAAAATTTTAAAAGAGTAGAGAAATTATAAAAAGAAAATGGAAAACGACGTTAACTAAACTTACTGGCACCCGCTTTAGTGTTTTTTCTGTTTTTGATGGAACAACAAATCACAGAATTAATAGCTTAGAGTTCAAGTAATATAATACGACAAGGTGCTAAGATATTCTCTGGGGACTCATCGTTCACGTAATTGATTGAAACTTCTTATCAAAATCAAACTTTCTGGTCACATCTGGCACACTAAAAAAATGTTTCAACATCTTTAATAAGATGTACTATTTGCCCATTATTTAATGATTTTTTTGAATTGTAGAGTAAATTGAAAGACTTCCCCTATTGGTTTCTTTTAATTTACTTTTCTTTACTTTTCTCTTTTTTAATGAATTAGTTGCATACATTATAAACAATCAAGAATTAACTGAAAACGTTAAAACTTGATAATCATATCGATTTATCACAAAATCAATTCACTACAAATATATATATAATATTAGAGACAAAATAATAAGTTATAAAATCAAAATTGTCACTAATGATATGAATTAAAATACATTAATTTTTATCTTGTTACTAATAATATACTTAATAGCAATAAAAATTAATATTTTAAATTGTTACTATTAATAATTAATTACGCTCATGTGGTGACAATCTAATAACAATAAAAATTGTTCCTATAATTTACAACAAAATTTTCATCGTCACCAAATTGTCACCATAAATATGTTATTAATTGTCATTTGTGACAATATAAATACTATTCTTATTAACCTTTTAGTTTGTAAAAATTATTAAAATAACAAAATAAATTTTTTTTCTCACCTAATACACAGTTAGTGACAGCTTTTGTATTGTCGCTCATTCTTTTAACATTAACTTATCTTTTTCTTATAATAATTTGGAATCCATTCAAATACCATATCTAACAGCCACTAATTACAACAAATATTGAAGAAATTAATAATAATAATAATAATAATAGTAATGGTAATAATAATAATAATAATTCTGTTAAAAAAAACATATATCCATATATTTGATTCAACTTGAATTCAATGTTTCATATTTCTAGAGTTAAACCCCAACTGTAATTGGTTGGACAACACGTGTTAATAAAGAATTCCCTTACTTGGATAGATGGTGAGATAATTTGTACTAAAATTCTTCGGATTGATTCGCACTAGAGTGGTAAAATTAAACACGCCAAAAATATGGCTAAAACCCATCTATTATGATGAGGAAAGATTAAAATAAACATTTAATTACACAAATTAAGAAGATTAAAAATAAAACAACTAATTAAGATAACAAATATCTCAACATTATAGTTAAACAATTAATTATGGAGCTGCATTCTTAATAGAGTCCCAGTACGTGTGTGTGTGTGTGTGTATTAAAATTTGCCTCTCGCAACTTTGATATGAGTTGAGTAAAAGGTAGGAGAAGATCTGCGCTTTCTGCGTGTATGATCATAATCATTGTGCAGGACAATAATAAGGAAATAAATAGATAATAATTAATAAATAAATTCAAAGGTAGAATAATATTAATTTGTTATATATATGTAATGGACTAAATTAAAACGAGCTTAAATTAGTTTGATTTTAAATTCGATCAGATTTTTGTTATTCAGTAACTCGATCATTAATATATTTATACAAGAATTGTAATTATTTGTTTATGCAAATTTTTCTAGGGTTCGATGTCTTAAAGTTAAAATTTAAAAGGTTATTGATCATAATAGTAAACTGATGTGGATTAAATAAAAATGATTGCCAGACAGAAAATTTCTGGGATCAAGTCTAATCACAGTCTACTCTATGATAATTACATAATGTTCCTTGTGGCCCATCCAACAAAACCTACAGTTATTAAGGAATGTAAAAAAAATGAATCAATAATGTTAAGTAATGTGGATCAAATGCTTAGGTAACTCTGTGCATTGCCGAATATGTCGTGGGTCACTCTACCAAATCAAATTAACTATTTTTCAAGAACAAGCAAATCAAAAATATATTTAATAAGCAATTAACAAATGTGGTTGTGTTTAATTTAGAAACATTATTAAGTAATAAGAATTTAGAGTTAAAGTAACTGAATAAGTAATAACTATATAACATTCTTAATCTGCTAGCTAAATGACAGGGTGATATTTAGTTTAGACGAATGCGATAAATATATTAAGTAGATCTTATTTTTTAAATATTATTTGAATTACACGATGCAACATACATATATATATATATATATATGAAAATAATTGTAAAAAAAATCTGGAATCCGTAAATCGTCATTTTATGAACTATTGAATGGGCTTAATCCATTGGGTGACAGATGGGCATTTTATAGGGGCTAATTTAGAATAATATAGATTAATCAAAACATTAGAACTTACAATGTAAATTAAGGCAAAGGAGAAAGGTAGCATGTTAAAGTTGTGCATGTGGTAAAAATTCATAATGTCCTAATAGCAATTATAATATGCACAAGAAAATAGTGAAATATTACTACAGTAGAAGTAAATAGTTATTGAAGCAAGCAGATAAATAATAAGACTAGGCAGGGAGAGATGATTGCTAGAGACATTCCCCTCAGTGGTGCATGTGTATGTGTGTGGGTATCCAACTCCAATAATGTCCCCATTCTTTCAGCAGAATATATTAAATATTTGGACAGCCTTTTTTTAGGCCCTTAATTTTTTCTTTACTTGTCATTATTCTCATTACATTACAAGACACACACAAACAGACACCATCACAAGAATACATGCCCACAGTACGTACACCGCGTCTACTGTCTCTGAACAATATAAAGTAATTATAAAAACTTGATTCGCTATATGTCCATCCTGCACCAGCTTGCAGAAACTGATAATAAGATATGTGTTGGTCAATAAGCAGTCCATGGGAATTTGTTGCAATGCAGAATGGAGGACTGATTTAGTTCTTGGATTATGTAGATCTCATGAATGCTTATACAGTTGATTTAGCCAAAATGGAATTCGTCAATCAGCAGATAATTTAGAGCTAGACGCCAAACTCACGCTCATATTGAACTTGTAAAATTCTCGAGAGCTCGTAGTATATAATTTGATTTGATATAGGTTAATGGTTGAAATGATATAATTGCCCCACAATTTGACAAAATACTTTAAAATTTGTTGTTGTTTTCAAGTTCAATCCAAATTGATTAGGCACAAACACTACCAAACTGTTCATTTCATCCATATAATATAATTAGATTAAAACAATAGACTACATATATCACCACTCTCTTATAAATTCCCCAGTCCGAACCCCAACCCAAATCACCCAAAGCCCAACCTCATGGTAACCAACGACACATATTTCATTGTCCAAAGCATTATTTGAGAATAATTGTAACCACCTTTTTCTTATATGTATTGACTCGAGTGTTTGGAGAGTTTTCACTGAAACCACCCTAATGACCATCGTTATTTTCTTTGATTTCTAGTTAAATCTAAACTATTCAATCTAAATATATGTGGATCCTTTTTAACTAATAGTACGATGCATAATTAACCTGAATCACAATCCAAATATGCTATGCTTATAAATTATCGAACCAAAAATTTAAGGCTTAAGTTCAAACTTAAACTCGATCAACTTTGAATTCAATTAATTTGAACTCAAAGTCTGAGTTTTACCATTTACTCGAGGTGGCTTTATTCTCTCTCCACAGCCGTAGGGGAACCCAAAGAAATCAGCAGCAGCTATTTTGGTAAGGTAATCCATAGTTAGTATTTAGAGTGTAGGCATGGTCCTTTTCGGACAATTAATAAGCCCAACTCAGGACCACAAACAAAGTAGCCAGCTTTTAGAGCGAAATCGAGCTCTCATCATTAATTTAACTGGTACATAAATGACTGGACGCGAATTTTCATTTGAACTGGGCTTACTTGGAATCTGATTTTCAACCCTTCAACCCCATTGCAAATGCCTCCAAAACGGGACTTGGCTCCACTTAGCTTCTTGAACACAAAATTTGGGTCCATTTCTTGTCCAACTCACTTAGGATTCTTCCTGTGTAAAAATACATTACAATTTGCAGGCAGATATCATCAAGTTATACATATCTTTACAGAAATCCCAGGAACTGAACTGGGAATTTTTTTACATTTTTTTTTTCAGTACATCGAATGTACGTATGCCTGAAAACCAGTGAACCAAGCATACTTGAGCAAGCATGAATCAATGATTATTTAAGGAAGAAAGCACAAGTAAAAGGAAGCAAGAAATTGAAGGCGTATACATACCAACAAAAACAGGGCGAAAAACAAAGAACAACAACATAGATGACAACAAAATCCTAGTTTAACAGTGTAATTCTCGTGGACAGATTAAGTCGCTTTCAGAATATTAGAACTGAACCAAAAATGCCCAGGTTAGGACCACAGACAAAGTGGCCCTAGCAAAATGACTCCACTCTGATCACAAAACATGACCATCGATGTTACTTTGACCCGACATCCGTGATCCATATATAGGGATGCATTCAACTTGGTTGATGAAGGAGTTTAAGTCGAGGTGGGCTTCCATGGATTTTGATAACCGGCCCAGCCCAATTCCATGCTTACCGAAAAACCGGGCTAAACTGAGATCATGTAGTCCATTTTTTAACTCTGTCTAACTGGTTGAAAACCGGTTTTTTTTGGATACTGACTCTTAACGTTTCACTTAGTAAAAGATCAGGTAATTTGCAGAAAAAATTTGTAAAGGGCAAAAGACCTCTTTGCCTCTCAAACTCAAAATGGCACCGTTTCAGCCTTTAAATTCTCGAGTTTACCAGTTTACTCATACTCTAAAACATTTATCAGTTACATTTGCAGTCCAAATTTATTTTTAAAGTAAAAGAAATGAGGCTCCAGTGAATCCATTTGGAGTAAAGGGTTGTTTTTAAATTTATTTTCGTCATTACTTTTTTTATTTTTTATTTTCTCTTCTTATTCTCCTCCTCCCTTGATGTCTTCACTTTTTCTTTCGTCAATCTTTCATTCTTTCATCTTCTTCTTTTTC
This sequence comes from Jacaranda copaia, assembly GCA_014898725.1. Lineage (NCBI taxonomy): Eukaryota > Viridiplantae > Streptophyta > Magnoliopsida > Lamiales > Bignoniaceae > Jacaranda > Jacaranda copaia. The sequence goes on along the minus strand of JACGDI010001573.1, from coordinate 602,478 downwards.
TTCCTTCTCTTCTCTTTGCTATTCTCCCTTCCACTTCTGTTCCGTTCCTGTTGCCGGGGGGCTCTGGCCATTAATATCAATGGTGATGGAAGACGCAGGCACACGGAGTAGTTTTAGGAGGTAAGGTAAGAGGGCTAAGGTTTTCAAGTTTTGAATTTATAAGTTGACCCAAACTCAAGGAAACTGTATTCAGATATTTTTTAAAAAAATTCTTCTTTCAATTGATTCGGAAATTTGAAAGAAATATGTATTCATGAAACTCTGACTCGCTCTTAACTTAAATTTCACATAAAAATAAAGCACGTTAATTTTTGGTAGCTAGATATTCAGATTAGGTGCTCAGATTATTATATTCCTGCCTTGTTTAATCTAAAAGCAAGGGTGTGAAAGGTGATGAGAATAATCAATTCTAGTGTTTGTAACAAGTCATTTTCAGATGATACATGTAATTCTGCAAAAGCTATTAGAGAGGGAGAGGAAGTTACTCTGCAACAAGCAACAGGCATATCAACTTTAAGCCACTTGCCAACTTAACGGATCAAAGAGCCGAATGGACTCCTAAAGCACTTTCACAAGGAAAAGAGCACAAGATCCTTTTTGGAGTCATTTATGCGACAGTCTAAAGAGGTACAAGTATCAACCAGAAACTACCGCACATGCTAAAAGTAAAAAGGAATAATACCAACACATCAAAAGACTTACAAATTCTACAAAGTTACTATTTTACACTTATAAATTGGCCAACTTCATTAGAAATCAAAAGTAGATATTCCTTTTCATCTACTCCTACACCGCTCACCAGCTACTGCATAAAACTCCGGCTCAGGTTCTAATTTGACCCAAAACCTGCCCAGTAAGATTAACATAACTCATTCTCCTCCTGCTGACTTCAGTTAGACTTGGAAACCTCATTTCTACTCAACCTAGAAACTTCTTCATTCCTTATTATAGTAGATAAATCCTTTAATAAGCACTAGTATTCTCTGAAAAACCATACTCCAATACTAAGGATCCTGATTAAGTTATTAGGAAAGGCATCAAGAAGAATGCATCTGGCTGAGTCCAGGCTTCCCTAAAGTCCTTAAAACACATTAAAAATAGAATAAATGTTTCCTCAATGCATTTCCCTAGGGTGGCCTGGATAAAGTTTATAACTTGTTAACTAAATATTTCTTCTACTTGGTTCGGCCAATAGATTATAGGTTACTTTCTATATAGCAAATCACTATAACATTCCAGTGTTAATGAAAATACTTGACCTTCTATATTCGTATATGCTTGTGCCAGTTTGCTTCAAGCAAGCTGAGTATGCAAGATAATATGGTGAATCCAACAGCATCACTGTTTTCAGAAAGTGAAATAAGAAACATGATCCGATTTTTGTCTTAAGCATGATGTCATGTTTAGAAAGTAATTGAGGAGCCATAGCTTCATAAAAAAATCTTAACAAACCATTCTCATATCCTGTCAACAGGCAAGATAAATGTTCCTTGAGCTACACAATGCGAACAGTTAAATAGCATCATATACGCGGTGGCCAAAAGGCAAAATTTAAAGGCAACTCGTTCTGGAAATTCACTAGTTAGAAAACTACCTAGCCATTCATATATATGCAGCAGTAAATAGAGCCACATGCACTTAATAGCCTGCAACAGCCACAGCATCTCCACCATAAATTTATCGGATGGTCACAAACTTATTAGTTCCATGTTTCGCCCAGTAATTCCTCAGATCAATTGGGTTAGAGAAGTTATAACCTTCAGATGCAAGTTTCTCCAAGACCTTCTTAAACGCTCCAATGCTCATCTTTCGTCCAGCAATCCTCGCG